>CM034537.1:32760741-33068851 GCA_020002185.1 Paraescarpia echinospica | reverse complement strand
CACACACACACACACACACACACACACACACACACACTCACACACTCACACACACAGTCTTGTAATGTGTGTCAACCGGGGACAAATGCCTATAGTCCGCCAAGTGGGGACTGCAATAGATAACAACTCTACGGAGATGATATTATGTGGATTAATTACTCATACAATAAGTATAGTATTGCACAAATAAAAAAGTTTCTAACATTTTATTTAAGCAAACTACACTTTATGATTTCTACCGCCCGTCTGAGGACACACATGTGTTACAATCGGGGACGACGTTCCTTGATTGTGTTACCAGTGGGGACATTTAGCTAATGTGAAATGTAAATCCTGTTTAACGTATAGAAACAAACAAAACACAGCAATTGCACAAATTCTACTACAACATAATTTATTATCCACATCAATAATAGATGTAGGTAGCGAGGACATCATTTAAGATACGTAGAGGCAGGATGATATCGGTGTCAACGTTAGTGCTCGGGATAATAAAGTTGAAGGAAAACATGAAACAACCCGGCTATATTCCAATGTTTATTATAACACTCGTACAGCTTACAGTATCGAAACATACAATATTGTTTATATAAGATGCAACTACATTTTGGCACAAAATACACATCTGTGTTCTTTTGGCAGTGGTTGTAGCAATTAATGCAATAATAATAATTTAGCCAACTTAGAAAACCTTAGTAACTATTTATTAAGATCTAGCGCTTTACAAGAAAAACGGAAACCTATTATTAGTAAATAAACGGTTTTCTGAACATCATTTGGAACATACAAATGACGTAGCTAATTGAATATTTGATTACGATACATTTGCAATCATTGTCACTCGTCATGGAGACTACTCAAGTCACGTCAATGGATTGCTAAATGTCATCTAAGCATGATTAACAGATTTGTACAGAACACATTATAGACAATATTAAATTACACAAAGGTAAACAACTTACATTAATCCTAAATTTGTTCAAATTCGTGCTCTACGAATCTAAACGAATAAATCAAATCAATCACATTACTATAGACTTCAATGGTAGTAGCCTCAAGTCCTCAGCGTGATTAATGCACAATATAGCAGCACATCAAAAATAATGTGTATATGAAAGGAAATGTGTTTTCACTAAAATAACATGTAAAGAGTGGCTGATAGTTCTACCTGGAGATATGTGTTTAGTTCAAGTATGTATGCACAATGTATGAAGTGAGAACAAGTATGATCCACAGATGAATGAAGTGTTAACTGATGTGCTGATCGTACTTTCTGGTGCCGTCTTTACACTCACTTAAAATACGTGTTCCTGATATGGTCTTTTATGTTACGCCATGATCTGTGCCAACCTTGTTTTGTCAAAAACAATTCTATGCTCTCTTTTCCCGGAAGCACACGTCTCATGATATGAGATGCGAAATGCATCCTCACCGAATGCTTCTCATCTTCTGTCCACGTCACTCTTTGTTTCGTTTTGGTCCGTGACGCTGCGGCGGGTTTGAACTTATGATGCTCTTCATTCTTGTCTTCTTTCCCACTGTGTTCTGCATTAAGTTGACTCTTTTTCTTGGGCACTACTAACGACTGATGTCCGTCGCCGTGCTGTTCATCTGAAGAGTCATCCTCGTCTGCATCCTCGAGATAAACAACTTCGTCATTATCCATCGTTATTTCTGATAGGCCTTTTCCAGCAAATTCGCTAATCCGACCTTCCTCGCATGCAAGGAACACTTTCGAGACTCTGGCAACTTGGAGGACATCGAGAGGCATGCGGTAGAATTCCCTGTGAACTCTTAAGTCATGCCCCAAGAAACTGGCGAGCATGTCCATTTCGTGCTCTTTGAGAGCAAGCACTTGGGCAAGACTTGCAACATGTTTGCGAAGTCTGGTTGTCGTCAGCAGGTGTGGTCGTTGTGCACCAGAGAGCGAAGCAAATTTTCGCATAACATCTGATCCGCGATGGAAGAAGTTGCAAGAGTTTGCAAACAGGTACTGATTGTCATCCAATATGAACTGGGACCTATGCTTCAGCAGAATCTGCACCCATTCGGCCACTTCTTCTGTGATCAGGATGGGAACTATTCGGCCTCGTTTACCTTTGATCTCTAGGCGTTCTAAGACTAGGATCAAGTGTTTCTCAAACTCATTGAGGTTGTGTTCCAATTCATGATCTGCTAATGCTTTCTTCTTTCTTGACCAGTCTGCAACAGTTAACTTTGAAACCTCCCCCTGTCGCTTTCTGTTAAAGAGTGTCAGTTTAGCCAGGGTAACTTGTGTAAGTTCTGTGTATGCTTCCGACTTATTTCCACCTTGCTCATCCTCCAAAACTGTAGCATTCTTCTTGCCTTCCTGCATTAAGCAATTACTCAATTTCATGACATCCGCTGTAAGTGGCAAGAACTCAACCCCATTCCGGTTCCTTTCAGAAAGATTACGGTGTGCCGATGCAGTAACTTCGGACCACTGCAGATCGCACAATTTCAAGAATTGCCTTGATGCATCGACGGTGACAGTATTCCCTGTTTCTAAGGCATGGGCCATATTAAGCTGAGCTACCTTCTTCAGTAGTTGGCCAGACCGAATGGCACTTGATGGTGTCGAGTAGGAGTGGTTTGTGTCGTCGAATCCTGCGCACTCTTGTGCTGCGTCGACAACCATCCGGAATTTTGTCGGATGGATAAAATCGTGCAATGCACTCGTTTGTCTTCCCGTTTTCGCACGTAGCTTGATCAGTAGCCTACCCAGGTGTCGCATGCGGCTTCTGATGTAGCCATGCTGTTCCGTGTTGTTCCCAAGCTTTCTGGTCAGGTGCGTGCCTAATTTCAAGATAAGGCTGTCTTTTGTAGCGACAGTGCCAATGGTGTCTCTCCTCATTCCATGTAGGAGAAAACCAAGATCATTTTCATCAGAGCCACCGACGGGCATCATGCTTGCCCCACTCTTGCCCAGTCGTTTTTTGGGTTTACCACTTGCAGTACTTTTCGGTGCGAGGGCACACGAATGTTTCCACAGTGATGTCTTCATGAAGTATGCAAAACAGTATTTGCATGGAACGAATCCCGTGTAGTCGACGTCTTCCGTTGAAGGTCTGTGTTGCACAACAAAATCACCAGTCCCTTTCTTTATCACGTCCATGTTGTGTTCATGGTTGCCCATGTTTCGAAGTTTTATCAACTGTAGATTTTTTGTAGCAGAATCCATAGCGTTGATAAACTTTTTAACTTCCTCTTCGCCTTTATGCACTGTTCCCAGATGTCGTCCAAGCTTTAGCTGAGGCATCTGACAAAAATAACAGTAGCTTTTCTTGTCGTATTTTCTACGTGCTTCATTGTGGGTGATAGTCACTTTGACATTGTGCGTCTCACCACGTCGTTTCTTTGATGCGTCAGATGTGATTTCTGTGTGGGCATCTTGAGTTGCGGTTAGAGGTGACGCGACGTCAGGTACTGCAGGAATTTCGGGTGAGGTATGCGTATATGATGCAGAGACACATTTGGAATGAACTGGGCTCATCAAAGGAATTTCAATTGACATGTCTGAGTCATCTGAAACAAAGTTATTTGCTAACGAGCTACTGTTGCTATCAGATACACTGTAATCAGAATCGTTACTGTCATCAGTAATTATAAAGCTGCTATTTTCATCTGAGTTATCATCTGATGATCTTGGAACAACTACGGGTGAGGTACGCTTATGCGATGCAGCTACATACGTGGACAAAGCTGGGTACATTAAAGGAATATCAGTTGACATGCCTGACACATCCGACACCGAATCATCCACTATCGAAGTACCACTGGAACATATATGCTCATGGCTGATATGAGAGTCTGCTTCAGTGATTGAAGTGTCACTAGCTGGAGATGTTTGCTTGGAAAACGTGACTGTGTCGGCTGCTACAGCAGTTGACGCGTCACCAATCAGCGATGTTAGCTCATTTGACGCGCCTGGTGTGATTGTTTCGGCAGTTGTCGTGTCACCAGATGGTGACGTTTGCCCTGCTTTGGAAGTTGATGTGTCTCCAGACAGTGCGATGTTCCTGGATGCTGCGGTGTGCAAACAAGACACATTACGACTTGTATTCAAATAGGTGGATTCAATTATATAGACGATAATAATTATACAACTGTTAATTATGATCAGCACTTATTTCAATTTGACAACGTAACTGGTTACATCTAAAAAATAAACATGCTGGTAGGTTGATAGCAACTGAATTCAGTTTGATAAAGATCATAACATAAAGCATGTGAATGTAAGATAAAATAATGTCATTGTGGAATCAAATTGTTTTTATCTAAGTATATAATGCTAATTTAATCACTCACTTTTCACCTGGTGATTAAACACCCACCTCTGTGCCCCATCACTGTACTGCACATAATACTTATCTGTGTGACAAAAAACGAACGTTAAAGTAAAACTATCTGATTAAGTAAATCACATGAAGTAATTATGTTCCAAAGAAGTACATGCATGAATGTTATAGCTTACAATAATGGGCCTAATTGCAAGAATACCACTATATCAATTATAGACAGAGGAACATAATATCGTAATAATCACTGCAAGAAAGACTTATCTATTTCTCTAGTCATGACAATTAAAATGAATTCGGGATTTGCTATTGGTTTGAACATTATGTTTAGTTAGACCATTGCTCATTACGAATATGTGATGTAGCAGATTGGCTGATGATGAGCATTAAGTCAAGCAGGTCAATATTCAAGCTATCTTGACGAATGAGTTATGACAAACTTACCTCCACATTTCTTGACAATTTTCCCTGAATACCATCGACCGTCCGGAGGGTACAGGCATTCACATGTGTATAAATCAGCATCTGTTATGTTAATCTCTGAAAGTCACAAACTGGGGATCATTAGCAGTAGTTAGCACAGCTAAAGCAAACTGACATGGCGCATGAATAGTAAGTAATTACATTACTACTATTTATAGGCCTATATGTTCTTATATATATATATATATATATATATACTTGTCAACGTGAGAGCAGGCATGTAGCCAGGATGCAGGAATCTGGATGTGTCAACATATTCAACCTCCGTAGATGTTAATATGCCCAATGGCACTTTGTCATTTTATATATAGCTGCATAATGCATTAGACGGCAAGTCTACTTTGATATGACAGTCCTTGGAGAATAAGTGTTCGGCAAATTTTATTTTTTCAAGGAAATTAAAGCACAAGCACGTTTTAAAGAAAATACATATCTTGTAGTCAGGTGACCAGTGCACCATGTCGGTGAACGACGGTATTTGTGTAGAATTCGGACACAACTCGATTTCGTCGTTAAAACTGTATTTTTGAAAAATGTAATACATCAATGAGCTAATGTAATCATTCCACATCATCCCAGGCACATTAAAAACTATTGTGTCTTAGCGCACTATTATGACCTAAAAATAAGACTGTTCGGTGAGTATCAACAAACGCTGTTTATTTACATTATTGCTAATTCCGCAGCAGCCCAAAAGGGACAAACCGGAGCGCTATTTGGACCTCAAAATGTCCTAAGACACACTATGTTATAGCATAAATTCGCCTGGGATAATGTAGAATGATTGAGTTCACGCATTGGACAGTGAAGTGTAAAATACACGCAGAGATACGGTACTTATATATATAATGGCAAAATCGAGGTGGGTCCGCATTCTAGTCTACATGTCACAACTGTTAAAATAACGAGAACTTTAGACGTAGTTTAGTGATTTAGAACGCCGATCTCACACGATAGAAGTCATACACATTCTTCAGATTTTGGGGAAAACAATATATTGTATTCAGGTAATATACTGAATTTTGCGCCAATATTGGCAATAAGTTCACCTTTGACTTCGTTCAACCTTGACCTTACGTTTATAAATAACATTAACAAACGTGTACGAACGCGACGTTCACAATAACCGGTCCGACGACAATTTTCCAATTTAAATAGTTGATGCCATGTTGCTCACAAGCGAAATAAAAAGTTTTTATAAACAACAACGCTATGGTTAGAAATAGCATTATTGATAATTATAACAACAATGCTTCATACCTTCCGGCACCCGGCGCCTCGATCTCTGCGCCGCCATCATGTGTCGTATGCTTCACCCATGCGCGAGCCGTTTCCGAACATCACGCATGCGCAGGATTTGTCGTGATTTTACAAGTGCCACCGGGGACATACGACACACACACGCTGATTTTCATCAAACCGTTAACACACAGACTCACATCGTGATTTTTCTAAGTGGGGACAATTCGTAATTTTTGCATTAGTGGAACATATGTGATACATTGCCAAGTAAAATGGACCTTTTACGACTGGGGACGTCCCCGGTTGTCGTCGGTCCTCGGTCGTTGAGTTAAAAACACAAAAATGTCCCCGATGGTCGGTGATTACAAACAAACACACACACACACACACACACACACACACACACACACACACACACACACACACACACACACACACACACACACACACACACACACACACACACACACACACACACACACATACACACACACACACGTACTCGTATTCATACACGTTCGCATATGTATACATACGTTCATACCAATACGTACATATGTACGAACATGCATCTAGCTACACGTGCCTACACGTACACAAACATGTACACATATACGCACACATGCGTATACACATGTACACATACGCGCGCGCGCATACACACATACACGCCCATGCACGCGCACACACCATTTCGCGTTCACCCGTGCATACACACGTGCATACGAATATGCACGCATACAATACGCGCAAATATATACATGTACGACCGCTCACAACGTACGTACGTACGAGCTCACACAATCGCATGTTGCGTAGTCTTGCGCCAGGGGATCTAATAACATTTAACGATAATAATGTAAATATTGAACTCCTTCATTGATATTCGATTTGGTCGTCATGGGAATAATGCTAATAGTTGGTAATTAATTAATTAGTTCATGTGAGCACAATTTTAACCTATTGATCGCGGCAACTCGCTACATTCGGCTCGCAGAAAGCCGCAGCTTTTTAACGATTGTGTTTTATAATAATTACAAGTTAGAAACTTCCAGCTCGGCTCAAATGAAAATGTTATGTGTAAATACGTGTAAACAGTTGTTCTCTGAATGCAGGATAGTGTACCAACATGTCACAGTACCAATGAATAGTGTGGTGAGTGTGTGTGTGTGTGTGTGTGTGTGTGTGTGTGTGTGTGTGTGTGCGTGTGCGTGTGCGTGTGAGCGTGCATGCTTGCGTGCGTGCGTGCGTGCGTGCGTGCGTGCGTGCGTGCGTGTGTATATATCATAATGTTTCTCTTCCCTATTACTTCCCGAGTAGACCGACTCTTTGATGATCACACCATTCTTATAAATGAATAAAACATCCCACTTACAGTAATTCAACATTATGTATATTATCTATTTTGTTCTAACTCCATCCTAGAATGTAATGCCCCGAAGGAGGATATGACACAACCATCGAAGAATATATAAAGTGATCCGAGCAGAAGGAAAGCGGGGGGATTATTAAAAGAAATCGTAACGAAGAAACACTTGAAACTGAAAATAGTTGGGAGAAGATTACGATGTACAGGATACTCACATGCACGTACGTACGTACAACACACACGAACGTACAGACGCATACACACGCACACACCCACACACATCCGCACACACACACGTACACACACACACCCACACACACACACACATCCACACCCACACCCACATACATATTCACACGCACACACACGCACACACACACACACACACACACACACACACACACACACACACACACACACACACACACACACACACACACACACACACACACACACACACACACACACACACACACACACACACACACACACACACACACACACGTGTGTGTAGTGGGAGACGACTAATTGAGGGAGCGGAACAAATCAATAGATGTGATTCCCATTATTATAATTATTTATGGTTGATTAAAATTATACTTTTTCACACAAAATTACATGATTTGGGTTTGTTTTTCACTATTTGTAATACCCCTATTCAGTAGTTTTTGCTTATTATTACTGGCCGACTGTTGATTACTGATATAATCTGGTTTGTTTTCGGTGCCACGCGACCTGCAATTGTGTAGATCGCGCGCATGTTCAATAATTCAATACTGACCCTACGCACTTTGGCTTGAGCGACCAGATTGCTATTACACTTGGAAACTGCGGTAAACGGTACTGAAGTGGCACCAATTATTACGTACGCGTCCGTTCATGTTGTTGTGTAGATGCCGCCGAACAAAACACGCCCTAACCTTGTCTACATGCCCACACCCAGACAGTGGTACATATCTAACACTGACGTATCTTGCGATGAACTGAGGATGTCGGTTGCTGCTTGTTATTGGTGACAACGATCTAACAGATATCATCGATGCCAGGGTTCAGTTGAGCGCGCCTTGGAGCATGCGGCAGGATTTCTGGGCAGTACGTGAAGATCGTCAAACGGGCGGTTGTGTACGTTGATATACCATACTTCTGTCCATGGCATCTCAAACTGCCGGCGGAGAGACTGCGGTGTCAGCCGACAACAGCGACGTGAGTACAAATCTCCACGCTTGCATATTTAGCTGGTATCTTACATGTAGGCCCATACATGCAGATAGTGCGATGTTTTGTTTTATATGGTTTTGTATGTTATAGAATATACGTGACGTGTACTTATAACACATACACATGCGCGCGCGCGCGTACACACACACACACACACGCACATACACACACACACTCACACACACACACACACACACACACACACACACACACACACACACACACACACACACACACACACACACACACACACACACACATACACACACACACACACAATGTTATTGTTACATAAGCATGACATAACCTAGTGTTATTCAAACGAAACGAGTTGTATGTGATTTAAATTACATAAAACTGTCTGATACTTGGTCCGCAAAAAGTCAAACCCCAACACGCGCCTTCATGCAATTATGTTGAAAGTTTAACATTGTCATATATATATATATATGTTAATACTCAAACTTGGAGGCACTGCAGGCATATGCGGATCCATGGACCTGGGGTGCACGTACCCCCTAGACCTTCTGAATTTGGCCGCGCTATGCCTGCGCTAGAGCGACGTGCCCTCCCAGACGCGAACAATTTCCAACAGCACCCCCCTCGTGTCTTCGGATCCGACAGCGCGTCGGCGGAGTGACAACAGCGAAGTGGTGGTGAACCTCGGGCAGAAAATCTTCAATAGCACCCCCCCCCTCCCTTCCATCCCCGTCTATAAGCTCCGACTCAGCCACCTAATATGAATTTGGTTTGACCACCAGTGTTTTTGCGAGCCTCAAGGGGGTGCAACTAGAGATGTTGCCCCCCCCCCAGACTACCCTATAGACTATCGCTGGTTCCGCCCCTGGTAAGGGTATTTCCTCCCAGTTTCCGAGGTCCACTCACATCTGTCTATATTCATCCATGTTCTTGGACCATCGATCTACCAATGGCTGCATTCATAAACACAAAGGAAACTATTTAGATATTTATTATTTTCAGTTAGTTCTCAGGTGGCGCTACCGTGGAGTTATGTTCGATTTATCAGGACATTGCTATTAGCAGCATGCAATGACGCAATTGGTGACAGCAGAATTTAAATGGACATGGGAACGAGCGTAAGTTCAAAATCCTATAATGGTGGAAATTGCAGCCCTCAGTTTGTTGCTGGATGGGTAGGTGTAGGTGTAGGCTAGTAGCTATAATACAACCCATGTTTTTGTTTAACATTTCCAAGGAGAAGCGGAGGAGCAACAACAGACGAGCACCCAAGTCAACGGCAGAAGTTCGACGGCCTGGTAAGCGATACTTTGATGTTCTTTCCATTTTTCTCAAGACACGATAGGATATTGCGTGTTTACTTGGTTATATATGACAGTGTTTTCCTCTGGCAAAGCATTTCTTTACGTTAGGAAATTAGGAAAGCTAAAGGCCTATATTGAATAGACAGAAAAACGAAGTAACATTAGTGGAGGAACAGCGTAGCGCTTTCATTAGATATAAGAAAGTATTCAATCTAACAAAGGACTATGAATGACTGGAACAAATTATCTACTGATTGTGTATGGTAGCGGCGTAAATACTATTTTAAAGCAAAATCGGCAAACACCTCAGAAAGGCTGATTAATTACACACATTTAGATAACACAAATGTTGGACTCTCAATAAGCCAAAAGTTTGCTGGTCCACTTGCCATATGGGGTTTCTGCTCTGGATAGCAATCTTGTTAGCTCTTGCTAAATCACACATCTTCGATGTGTCGACATCTGAACTAGCGTGTGTGTGTGTGTAGCTGCGACAGATGCCTCTCACGACGAGCCCGAGGAGTCTGATCTGCACCGGCAGCTATTCGACAGCCTGCGAGACTGCAGTCGGCAACGACTGCGCGCTCTGCAGATGACGCTACGCAGGAACGCCAACTTCGAGGGTCGAGTACAGTCCAAAGACCTCGCGCAGATGTTTCAGGTGATCCTGTCTAGCGGTTTGAGTAATTAAGTCTATATACTTGCATGATTAATCTGGATAATTATATAAAACTTAAAAAAAATATGGTTGTTACTAATATTTTGTACAAGTGTCTTCTAGTGTTCTTTGGGTTCGGAACAGGGGAAATAAAATGTGGTTTTGCCATTTAGACGAACTCGTGATTCGGGCAATGTAGAGGACGGGGCCTGTTGTCTTTGACACATTCATTTAATCACGATATATTCCATTCGATTTTTCTATAGGTCAACATTTTCAAAATGGCATTCGATTAGCACACATACAAAATTTGATCACAGCATACCAGTAGGTATTTATAGTGTGTAGTCCTTGTTCACATGATGTCTCTCCAACTACTTTCTGTTCATCACAGAACACTATCCATTGGGTGCATTCTCGTTCGTTCTATCGTGTCCTGGATTGATTCCCAAGCTGAAAGTGTCACACCAACCAGTCATTTGTTTGTCTTCCTGTGTGTAGCTTACATGAACAAGTAATGGTAAGTTCTTTTATAGCGCAGTATCAAGTCCTCGGGACTACTAAAAAGCGCTTTACACTTTACTCCGTTCAATCGAACACCATCTCGACTTCTCTGGGAAGAATTCAGCCACGCTGCAATTGATGCGCGAAAACTATTCTTAAACAAGTATCCACCACTGTCTATAGCCAGGTACTCATTCATACAGCTGAGTGAACTGGAGCAACATAGAGTGAACGAACTTGCCCAAGGTTCGACATCGCAGCACAGGATTCGAACCCGGATTCTCTCGGTCGAGAGACCGAAGCTTTATCCACGGTGATGTCATCAGTTTAAATATATGCATGGTGCGACGTCTCACACAACAACGGGACGCGCTTTTTCTATCTGAACATTTATATCATAGCGGGCATTATAGACGTTTCACCCGCCATTTCCCATATAACAACGGTGATGTCCAGTGCCATTATTCGAAGAACACATCGTTGTGCTATTATGTAATTAATTATATGTGATCTTGGACATGGATGAAGTCCCAATCTTTCCTTGACAATCGCGCCAAAACTACCATAGGAGAGCCAAGTTGACTGATTTCCGATAGGCTATGCACTAAAAGAAGGTGTTTTGTTTACAGCACTTTGAATAGTATACCATGACGTTTAACAACTAGCTTGCGTGTTACGAATGGGCGGCTGTGTGACGTGAGTGTATAAATCGACAGGACTGCCAGATCAAGATGCCAAGCCGCACACTGCAGCTGTTGATCGATGTGTTTGAAGACAAACAGGGAGTTGACTACGAGCGAATGTGGCGGTCGCTCGTCTCGGCGCAGAGAATTACAGGCGAGTAACGATTATGTTAAACACGTTTGGGATTTCATTATTGGCAACTGCATATAACTTTGGTCGTATGTTTTGTTGATTGTAATTTGTTTTAAAAAATAGTGTTAAGCAATGTTAGCTCTGCGAGTACATATAGGACTAAAAATAAAGTTTACAAATATCTAAGGGCAGGTTTGGTACGCCAAACGCTTCCTTGTTCACCTGCCACACGAAGTCCAATCTAGTGAAAGGTGTCAACATTAATATATCGCCGTATTTCACTAGGCCCTACCGAATGTTAGTTTCCTCCTTAGTCATGTATCGATAACATCTAGTTTATACTCCTCCATAGGCATATTTAAATTGGTAAGTGTTGAGAATTGTTGATGCCATCATGCAATGCTCCATGCGTGTGAGTGCTTGCAATATGAGATTGTCACTGTTTTGTCTGAAGGTCGAGACAGCGTATTGGCGCAGAACAAACGGAACGATCTAGACTCAAACCAGCGATCACTGAACGAGGAACAGAGAGACGCGGATTTGGTGAGGAGACTACAAGAACAACTCCAACGAAGTCGTGACCCCTATGACCTTGACCAGCTGCGCAAAGCGTTCAAGGGCAAAGACACAAATAAAGTGGGCAAACTGGAGAGGAGTGAGGTAACTATACAGTTGCAAGTACACTTCTGCAGTTTTCGCCATCCCGTTGGCGTAGTAACAATTGTTAGCGCCCAGGTGCATAATACTAGTTGCCGCCTCCCACGACATATATGTTGCTTGTTTCCTCTAAAAGCCATGCATGATGCCATGCACTTTGCATAGAGAGGGGGGAGAGAGAGGGAGAGAGAAAGGGGGGGGAGAGAGAGATGGGGAGAGAGCGAGAGAGCGAGAGAGAGAGAGAGAGAGAGAGAGAGAGAGAGAGATAGAGAGAAGGGGAGAGAGAGAGAAGGGGGAGAGAGAGAGAGACAGAGAGGAAGTGAGGAAGAGCAAGCTAGGGAAGGATTACAGGGCCGACTACGGTCTACAAAGTTGAATGAAATCATATATTTAGGCATTAATATAACATTTTATATTTAATTATATGTTCTTACTGAGAAACAATAAGAACAAAATATTAAATTACGAGGTCAGTAACAGAGATGACAGAACTTTGCTAAAGACAGAACAACATAACAATTGTATTCGAGGTTAATGGAATAGAAACGTTATTAACTACGCAAATAGAGACGTACGTCACAACCAGAGTCCACGTGATTGTATTGTTCACATACATCAACGGACGTTATTGTTACCATGGCAACACGTTGTCTGTTGTTTGCATTTTTGCAGTCGATTATTGTGAGACAGCTAGTTCTCAGGCTTGAACGGGTTTCTGATCACAATAATAGACCGTTAGACATATCCAGATGTCTCGTCGACGCCGGATGTGCCGATCGGAATATGCATGTCTTGATCGGCTTGACGGAGTTTGTCAATGGCACCAACGGCGGACTTCTCACTTGACGTCGGCTGGAAGTTTCGGTTTGCGTAGACTGGTCGTTCGCGCGACTGTATCGATCTGTAACGCGCGCCTAGCCATTGGTGTCGACGCGGGACGATCGGAGATCGCGGGTCGGAGTTTCAGTTGTCATTCGCCAATCGTTGATCGGTGGTCTCTTTGACAGCCAGCTTCCCCAGAAAACCGAACTAAACACTAAGCAAGCACACATTCACAGCCGTAATAAATAAAAGTAGCATTTAACAAAATGTCGTCATATCCACAGCAGTCGTCACTGTCAGGATGAAGGCTATCCACAAATCTCACCGAAGACACCCGGTCCCCTGGAGGTCTTCCTCGTCGTAAAACTAAATTATAAAGTAAAATAATGATAAAAGCCGAACCTTAATAGCAACTCGTCGAGGCAGGTTCGGCAGTGTTACCGCTGTTGTTGCTTCGCTGTTTTCAAAACGAAGACCGCGTTCGAATTCGGTCGGCCGGTGTTGCGTGCCAGAAAACCTCGTCGAGCCACAATACCTCGCTCCATGTTAAACTATAGGGCGCCATGGCAAGCGATCAGCCTTGGCGGTTTTGGCCAGCGAGGCTTTTCAGCACGGCTAAACACATTCAAATCATCTTTATTTTAGGCAAAGAAATAATGTTATTTCCAAATAAAGCATTATATATTTTAAAAATTGTGTACACAAAATTTTGATATTCTCGTATAAAATCAGTATTTTTGATAAGGACTATAGCTATAAAGAAAAGTTACATTTAATTTTACCTCACCCCTTAGATATCATAGCATCAGATTGTTTACATGCCGAATTAACAGCAGATCTTCATATTCGGAATCTAGTTAATATTCGGAGTCGATTATCCACTGGCAAGCATGTTAATAGAACACCTCGAGTTATCCCCGCACGACGTTTTCTAGCACACAACACCGGCAACAGCGATCCCGCCGACGAACCAGACGAACACGAGAGGCACCTGAAATTCAAAGATAACCGACTTAGTTATTTCGTTAATTTGGTTATTCTGCCCTTATTTGGTTACGCTATGGAATATTACATTAGAATAACTACCGAAGCTGACAAGACTGAATCAATTTTAAGACGCGTACAATATAGACACGCCCTAGTCTTATCTCGGAATGTGGGTATCCCGACCGTAGAGTACTGCGTCAACGGTTGCACTCCACAGTCCTGCCGTGCTTCCACGTGTCCCTTTGCCATGTATCTATTTATTAAAACTAAATACGGCGTGAGTGATTGCTCTAAGCAACGCGGGTGAGAGACGCGGTGGCTGACATCGAAGGAGTCGTAGCGAATCGGCCGGTAGCGATGTCGGTGTAGGCTGCACCCTCCTGTCGCCAACATGAGCCCACATCGTGAATCGTTGTTGGTATCGACCGTAGCCGCTACAGATCTTCGCTTCGGTGTCAGTCTCAATACATGTTTAACCTTTGGCTGCTGCGGTTGTTATGACTTTTTAATCGCTAATTCGTGGTTACGGTAACGTTTTATGACGTCACCGACGCCTTTGACGGAGCCAATCAGCCCATCGAATAACTCCCGCGGTTTTTGGTAACGAGGGTGTTACGTTATTCGTTATAACGTGTAGTGCGACGTACTATTGTGAAGTGTAAGCAGAGGTCTTTCGGTATATTTCGTCATCGTCTTCCCCTCCCATGTTATCGGGGTCCACGGCGGGGTGTTTTACACAGGCCAGTCCCAACATACAAAGGTCAAAAACAACACACAAAAGAGACACTTTATTTTTTCAAATTACATTTATGTGTGTTTGAAGATTTTATTTGCGGATCCACGGGGTCTTATGAGTCCCATGGCCGCCCCCGTAGGCTCTGGTGGGAGTATGGAAAAATCCCTCTGTATGTAAGAGATATTATGGAGAAGGACCAAGCATAAACGTTGGAGCTATTATATAATATTCAACACTGTCCGCAGCAGTAGGCTATAACATACAACCCACCAGTGTATGCCTTCCGTCCAGGACAATGGATGTCGTATAGCTGCCATTCAACACAAACTTGGTATCATTGCCTTTGAAGAAGTCAGTAATACTTGTATTTTGATTAATGTCAACATAACGCTTCTCTTGAAGATAACCATTATTAGGTGGCACAAGCTATTGGAACGGAACCAGCATGACCTCGCATTTGTGCAGGGCAAGTCCGTTATTAACTTAAGCATGCAGGGGCACTAAGATAGGCACATGTATAATACATGCGTGCCTTTGGTGTGTATATTTGTGTGCGTGTGCTTGTGTTCGTGTATGTGTGTGTGTACCTGCTTGTGCGTGTGTACGGACAGGCAAACGAATGCCATTAAAATATGTTTTACAATAGATGGCTATAAAATCCCAGATGGTCAGAAAGGTCGCTTGTTAAGCTGCACATATTTGGTTTATGCAGATGATGAAGCTGTGCACAGATAAGTTGCCCATCTACGGGGCGCTTTTGAACAGCATTCTGACGCGATGTGACGACGAACTCAAAGGACAGATCAGGCAAGTTAGCTGCTGATCTTGCTCGCATTACAGTACATTGTCCATAAGAACGATTGTCAGCACCGAAAGCCAAAATTTAACGTTTTACTCTGGTTTATCTACTATTTTTAGAACGTTTGTTGATTTATTGTATAATATGAAATAGCCTTGTAATTATTAATATCCGTATTTTCTTGCCTAACATGGCCCTGATATTATGTCACTATCTATGGCAATGTCTTCAGTACAGTAGACTAGTGAAAACATTCCAGTCGTTGAGTCGATAAGGCCTTTGATGTGCGACAAGATGTGTTTGATTCCACAAAGGTACATCTACCTTCTGTCAGCTTGTAATAAATAGAGCTTTATACGACTGTCGCAGTGGACTTCGTATGCATCGGAACCGGGAGGGGGGCTTGGAGGGGCTGAGCCAACCAGTAATTTAGGTGGGGGCTGGAGGTAGGATTAGACCCTCAAAAGTTAGGGAGGGGGATTCATTTTGGGGTGCAATTTTAAGTTTTTGGAGAGATTCGATTATGTTTTAGTGAGCCTAAGGGTGGGTGCAATTGACAGTTTTTGAAGAGCCTCAAGGTGGGGTTTGGGGAGCGTCAAGTGTGTAAATGGTTTTTTTTGGAGAGCCTCAAGGTGGGGTTTTTGGGGAGCCGCGGGCGGTGCATTTGGAGGTTTCTGTTGAGCCTAAGCCCCTCCGAATATTCACCACGTTCCGACGCCAATGGACTTGGATGACGAACTGACCGTGTCTCCGACCGTTGTGTTTGTAGCTGGCCAGACATGATGAGCTTCCTGGACAAGGCGCACCAGAACCTACCGGCGAGAACAAAACGGGTCGACAAGTCGATGCCACGGAACAGCTCGGCGACCAACGTCGACCGTGTGTCGGGGCTCAACTCGTCCTCCGCCAAGCCGCTCTCGGCCGGTCTGAATCGCACGCCGAAGGCGCAGTTTGTTGGAACAACTTACGCCATGTCGGCGCCGCTCGCTAAAGAGCTCGTGAAGCAAGCTTTTCAGAAGGTGCGTTATCATAAGAGTTCCCATCGGTCTCATATCAAGACCTCCAACATTCTCGCCTCCTGATCATATGTGCCACATATGCCATCGTAAAATAGTGTTGCGTGTTTGCCAGTAGTAATATAGGTGGTCCAGCGGGGATGGAATGATTATGAGTAGTGCAAGTGCAAATGACGTCATAACTAGGTCAAGGTCAAACACCCGGATGTATGTCAAGGTCAAATACCGGATGTATGTCAAGGTCAAGTGCCGGATGTAGGTCAATGTCAAGTACCCGGATGTAGGTCAAGTGGCGCCTAGCGGATATGTTGAGAACTAAAACAGCGCCCCTAGCGAGGTTTTTTCGGAACTATTTTAGTTCACAACATATCCGCTAGGGGCGCCACTTGGCATACATCCGGGCACTTGACCTACACTCGGGCACTTGACCTTGACACACATCCGATATTTGACCTTGACATACATCCGGTATTTGACCTTGACCTACATCCGTGTATTTGATCTTTGACCTTGACCTACATCCTGGTATTTGACCTTGACCTAGTTGTGACGTCATTTGCACTTGCACTACTCATAATCATTCCACCCCGCTGGACCACCTATATTACTACTTTTGCCGATGAACACTTGAACTAGATAGTGGCTCCATCAGGGGTCTTCGGCTCCTAGTTTGGGAACTATTTCGTCACTATATATGTCACGTAGACGTAGATACATAACGTAGACATGTTGTACATATTAAAATATGATGCAGTGTAAAACGTTTGCCCTGTTTTGAATTATGATTAAGAAATATAGACCTCATCGGGAATTGTCAGCCGGTGTGCAGTTTATGTAGGGCCTACAAGTACGATTAATGTGTCACCAGTGGCTTTCTCTTCTTTCAGGCTGTCGAAGATGATAAAACTGGAAAACCAGGAGCTACCCAGAGTGAGTATTTTTGTTAGGAAATGCGTATCAACATGTACACGTGGTTGTTTGTGGGCTAACATGTGTTCGCGTGTAAGAGAATGAATGAGTGTGCATGTGTGCGTGTTTGCGTGAGTGTGTGTGTGGGTATGTATGTGTATTCGTGGGTGTGTGCCAAAATTTACTCGCATTCACCAGTCTCCGTACATTTATTTCCGTAATATAATCATTTCAGAAGGGACATCTTCCGGAGCTTCTGATGGTAAGTTGTAACTGTTTCTCAAACAAAACAAGATCGTTATATATTTTCATTTCTCAAAAGGCTAAACTAATTATTCTCATGACCTGATCACGATAACTGATTTATAATGACAATTCGCAAATTAACAAAATTCTGAGCAGCCGTTTGATTTGTGCATTGTTTTCGGATTTAGAGGTGAGATAACCTCAGAAATGAGAAAGTAGTGATCACGTTAAAGACATATACAAGAAATATATGTAATACTATATGTAGTAAGGCAGCACAATAGAATAGTATACCGCTAACATTATATTATAACTAATAAGTTTACGAAGGTACATCGTTATATAATATGGCCAAACTTGAACATGTTGTACTCAAGATAGCAACCAATGGGAACACGAATAAAATATTTCGTCAAAATTAGGCTTATATAAATTGTATGGCTACAATTATAATGTGAAAACTGCGTCCATGTATGATTGCGGTTTGATTATTTACGTGTGTTATAAAATATGGATCTGCTCTGCTGTCGTCTGCCTGAACTTAGTCCATATCTATGATATTTCTCTTTCTATAAAGAATCTCGCATCGGCGGCAAAAAACCATCAAAAGCGACAACTGGATTTCTTCAGTCGATGAAGGGCTATCTAAAAGGTTGCGTCGTATATGTTTATATAGTCCATAGTCAGTAGTCAATAATGAATCTTGGCATGGAAATATCTTACTTGTGCATGCGTGCGTTTGTGCATGTGTGCGCTGTGTGTGTTGTGTGATCGTGCTAGGATTACAGATATGTGTTCCTGTTACTTGTTTGGATGGTTGGTTTAGTTAGTTATTTAGTTAGTTAGTTAATTAGTTGCACTAGATTAGGACTGTAGGAGCACCTTAGTGTTGGGTTTTACTGCCAAAGCAAGCGTCATCTTGTCTGACAGTATCCGGTTATAATCGGTGAACGTGTATGTTTACGATAAAAGATTATACATATATATATATATATATATACTTGATACATATCGCTGTATATATATATTTTATATGTATGATATGTACGTATGAATGTATATATAAGCGACTGACTATGGTCGGTGTTTAATAGCTAACGTTTGTCAAAACGAATTGGCATTAATATGCATTAATGTTGTATTCACAAAGCAGCGGATGAAACCGATTCAGCGACCGTGCCTCTCATAAGAGTGGACAAAAACGAGAGAAGTATTCCGGAAGAACCAAGCAAAGGTTGGTAGGATTTACTTCCAACTTTGTTTGCAAAGCCTTTTTGGAATACCTATGATTGTCCAACACAGGCAGCCCTAACTACATTTGGTTTCATATATACGACACTACATTTGTTTGAATTAATGCCTTTGTATACATCAACTATGTTGGACTGTTGATAAGTCCTTGTCCACGTGCAATCTGAGGTCTTTGCTCTGCGGGGCAATCTTGTTAAACCTTATTAAATGTTGTATTTGTTCGTCCAAAGGACTGGGGACAAAATCGAAAGGCGGCGGAACAAGCCGAGGCCGGCAGATGGAGGTGACCGTGAAGGGCAAGAAGATTGCGTTTTATGTCCCTGATGGCTATGACGATAAAAAGGTCGTCACGGACCCTCCCCGTGAGAGACTCAAGTTGGAGTGGGTGTAAGTATAGTACAGTACAATACAGTACAGTACAGAGAATGGGAGAATGGTGTGGATCTACGTACAACGGTGTTGTGGAAATGCAATAATAATGTGTCAATAAAAAACCTTCAATGAAATTAATTTCATTTCTCTCTTTCACACAAACACACATGCACGCACGCACGCACGCACGCACGCACACACACTTGACCAGAGACCATATCTTCTAAACCCATCTTACTATGGATGATACACACACATGATCCACACTCGTCCTGCCATTGCAGATACGGCTACCGTGGCCACGACTGCCGGGCCAACTTGCACCTTCTGGGCAGCGGTGAGATCGTCTACTTTATCGGGCAGGTGGCCGTGCTGTGCAACCGGGAGAAACACCTTCAGCGCCACTACCGCGAGCACACGGCCGAGATCAAGAGGTGGGGCACTCGAGACAACAGTAGGGCTGTTTGTTTCCAATCTGTAGCTACTGAAGAGAATATGGTGGACTGTCAATGTACTCGAAATAATTAAACAAACTGTACATTGCTGGGAATAACTCGATATATTTTACATGCAAATCACCAGACGTTTTGTTTCAGACATACATAATGCTGACAGGTTTCGACTCAGTTTGTTTGAAAAAATTGTTGGCAAAGTTAGTTTAAGATTCAGACACAGTTTGTTTGAAAAATTTGTTGGCAAAGTTAGTTTAAGTCATGTGAAGTGATTCTATCATATCATGTAAGATTACTTGTATTTTCCAAAGTGAACACTTGCTGTTATATCATGCCATTGTATGATTATAAATTATTGCAGACAAACTAATTTAGGAGACATTTCTTCTGTGAAAGTTCGATAGTTGGCATATTTGTACTACTTCATTAACGGGCATATCCATTCACTGTTGTCCTGTGATACAATATACAACCGAAGTCGTTGGCGGCTCCTTGCAGCATTGCCGTACACCCGAACCAAATCACAGTGGCCACGGGTCAGAGCGCATCTCCGAAGCCAGCCAAAGCTGAAAACAAGGTACTCAAACTTCAAAGAACCAAATTTCTTGACATTTTGGCGTGTCTTCTTTGCAAAATCCCTCCACAATATCGACAATAGTCCAAGGAAAACCCTACGGACCTAATCCTGAATGTATTGTTTTGATCATTTCAAGAAAAACTCACTAGTACTTACCTTCAGCAAATCAAACTTTAGTTTCTTCAATTTGTCTAACCGTAATTGTTCTATAAATCAAAGTAATTGTACATGTTACGTATGAACTGATGTCTGTTACCGTTTGCTCCCAGGCTCACGTGCGCGTCTGGCGGTCGGACACGCTGCAGACGCTTTACATTCTCGGCAGTGGCATTGTGCAAAAGTCGATCATCAGTCTTGGCTTCTCCAAGGCAAAGGTACGTCTTAACATTCGGTCGTGATGCCGGACTGCCCAATCACGGTCTCTGCTGTCTGCGAACGCGTCCTTGAGCTATGACGAAATGACGCCGCCAACGCATCCCTCTTAATCGTTACTTCATATTGTGTAGCGTTGCTGGCCGTTGAAGTATTGGAGTCTGCATGCGCTCCGATCTCGACTCCCTATCCCGATAGCGATACGGACAGGGAGTCGAGACCGTGGCGCTTGCAAACACACTCTACTCTCTTCCATGTTCCACCTAACGACATATTTTCTGTGCATTCTTGCAGCAATCGTTGAGAACTACTACAGCAGCAGAGGGCAAAAAATCGACGTATTCGCAGGTTCATATGTATCCATTATATCCTATTCGGCCAAGTACACTGCCTTACCGATGTACAATACCCCAAGCACCATGTCCATTTGGCATCACCAGATTCACCACTGCTTCTCCCAACCCCGGTGTGCTAAACCTAGTTAACACATATGCTCGTCCTTACACGCACTAGGTCCGTTTAATCACCTGTACGTGGTTGTTCGTTTACGTACACCACCAATTTCTATGTTGTGTTAACGGGCCTTTGCGTATTTCAAAGGGATAGATATCCGTTTGAAATACTTTCAAGGCATATCCTTAATTATAGGACATTTAATAATAGTTAAAACTGTACAGAAACCAAGCAATTTCGTCATATAAAATATAAGATATATCAAAGTGTGCATGAGTGTGCAAGTACGCTTTTATGTACGTATTCATAGGTTTGGGTCAAAAAGTTCAAAGAACTAAGTGTTATTCAATACGGGGAATGAACGAGTCAATGGTTCATTTATCAAAAAATCGCACGTGTAATAATAACTCGCCGGACACAACTCGTTGCAAGACTTGCCAGAGGAAATGCTGCGT
Organism: Paraescarpia echinospica; assembly: GCA_020002185.1. Taxonomy (NCBI): domain Eukaryota; kingdom Metazoa; phylum Annelida; class Polychaeta; order Sabellida; family Siboglinidae; genus Paraescarpia; species Paraescarpia echinospica. The sequence continues at coordinate 33,046,855 of CM034537.1, read as the reverse complement.
GCGTTGTCATATTTCCATGTATTTATGGCAATAGGATTTCCGTGTGAGCGTAGCGAAATGCAAATAGACTTCCTGGTTATCGAGATTAAAGATTGTTGCGAGCCTTCATACTAGAATATCGTTCTTGCAGAACCGTGTGTCTGTGGCATATTGGTGAGGGAGTTGTTGCAAAGGCGATCGCATACACACGTACACTGTAGTTGACTTGTTCACGGGTGCCTGTTTTGCATGTAATATACAGATATTATGCACAGGATGTGCATTTGTAGTGTAATGCTTGGTGAAGTAGCTACCGTATAATAATTCATTATTGTGTGTGTGTGTGTGTGTGTGTGTGTGTGTGTGCGCGCGCGCATGTGCGTACATCCGTGCGCGCCTACGTGCGTGCGTGAATACATGCATACACATAATTTTATTATATGTATGTATGTATATATATATATATATATATATATAATATTGTCTATATATATATATATATATATACAATATATATACGTGTAGAGAGAGGGGTGGAGTGAGGGAGGGAGGGAGGAGGAGGGAGGGAGGGAGGGAGGGAGGGAGGGAGGGAGAGAGAGAGAGAGAGAGAGAGAGAGAGAGAGAGAGAGAGAGAGAGAGAGAGAGAGAGAGAGAGAGAAGGAGCGTGTGACAGAAGATTGCCGAAAGGAGACTGAGCACGATAAATGCGAGGAAATTAAGAAACAAATATCCTGGAAACAAATTGTTTCATACACGAACCTACACACGAATACAGCTCTAGTATAAAACAGTAATATTTACATATATTCCTCGCTTCTCTCCCAATGGCCTGGTGACATTGACTACGCGACTGTCAGGACCGTCTTGCCGTCGTTGATAACAGTGATGACCACATCCTGTCCGTGTGGGATCTCTCCAAAGGCACCGTGCTTGCACAGACTCCGGTAGGTGGCAGATTGGTTGGATTATCACGCACGCACGCACGCACTCACGCATACACTCGTCACGTTCTTCTTCGTGTTACCGTCGCCGACTTTTGGTGACCCTTCTCCCTCAAATTAATCTTCAGCGTCAACAATCGCGAACACCGACTATTTATTCCTAATTTACGAAGACTTACCCGGATATTATCAGTAAGTCTACAATAGCAATAACAGGTTTCTTGCAGATCAAACTGTGTTGGTTATTATGAGAACGAATAAATTACGTTTGCATAATAGACTCTAATTGCGAGATAGCTAAGTGCTTCCAAGAGAAATTGAATATTGAATGTGTGCTCAACTGAACATATATGGTAGAGCTGAAGTGTAAGCGCTCAATTTAGTCACAGGAACAACATACAAATATTATAATTATATATTACAAGCAATGTTCCGTTTTGTGTTACGTGTTATATTTATCGATGGTATCCTATTCATTGACGACAAATGTCAAAGGCGAGTGCGTTATCTCTAGGCCTGCATGTTGCAGCTGCGGGTGGAAGTTGTGTATGGCGCCGTGTTCAACCCGAAGGATCCCGACGTGATTCTTGTGATCGGCAAGGAACATTTGGGCTGGTGGATTGTATACCCAGAGAACAGCGCTATTCAACTACAGCGGAAGGCTGACTACCAGGTACCAGATGCAGGATATGTACAGACCTAGACCCTGCCTTCTTTTGCCGAGAAAAAAACATTGACTTCACATGCCATTTATAAGTATTGATCATCCTACCTATGTTTTCTCTACTTTTCTGCTCGGCTTTCGCATCGTGTTTAGTTGGTTTGTGGTTTTCATTTGGATAGGCGCTGGACCTTGAGCATTCCTCGCAGGCAAGACTAAAATGGCAAAATTTACCCAATTGCTGCTCTCCATAGTTGCAAGTGTGACGTCGAATATCCACGTGACTGTCTGCCGGAAGCCGGACTGAAACGCTGGAGTCAACATATATTTTAGATAAATATCACTATTGTTGCTTTCCTGGAAATATATTAACATAAAATTAAATTCACAAAGATATTACCGAGTCATTTTAGAACGTTACTAGCGGAGCACTATGTCATCAATGCAGTCACACCGTTTCATATGAGACTATCCGCAAGGCGCTTAAGTAGTCTAGGTCTGCCCAGTCTGAATGTATGAACGTGTATGTGCGGTGTTTGTTGTAGCACGCATCCAACAGAGGCGATATCATCTACTGCTATTCGTAGAATAAAAACGTTTATTGTGCATATTATGATTCATCCGTCAAACGGACACCTTTCGCCTCTATCATATGCCTATTGAATATATCTAGCAACACATCGACACTATAACTTCATACCATAAGTAGGCTACACTGCATTTATAATCACATTCGTCCTCTGTATTGCTGTGAAAGTAAGTGAAAGGCACTGCAATAATTTCCATTTCCACTGATATTTCAAAACAATAAATGCTTAGCCATTTGATCTTCCACGCACACTTCTTGTGTACAGGTTGACATTCGGTCATTCAACCAAAATGCCCTACCTCGTATGATGTGTATGTGTCAACATTTCGGCGATTGACCAACAGTATAAAAATCGTTCCTGGTCAGCCATTTACCTACCAAGAGGTCTTAATTACATCGATGAATTCCTTTTGTTGGCGACAGAACAACCTTCGTGCCAAGTACATAACGTGTGTGATGCACACGGAAAAAGGCGATGTCGTCACGGGTGACTCCAACGGCACTGTTTACGTGTGGGGCTACGGATGTAATCTCGTGACTAACTTGATCAAGCACGCGCACGATGTAAGTGTTCCGTCTGTGCAGGTATCTACAGTACACCTGCACGGGCTAAATCGACCATTGTTATTTCTGTATTACTAATGTGTGTGTGTGTGTGTGTGTGTGTGTGTGTGTGTGTGTGTGTGAGCGTGCGTGCGTGCGTGCGTGCGTGCGTGCGTGCGTGCGTGCGGGCGGGCGAGCGTGCGGGCGGGCGTATTCAAAACAATTGGGGACGTTAATGTAATCGGAACGTTGTTTACAAAGTAGGTCACTGGCGAAGTTAGCGTACCGTGAACGACAATAGAATAGCGTTATTTGAGATAATCGGTGTAGTTAGATGAGTAATTAAAACCTGAAATAACAATCTTTTAAAGTGTATATTAGTACACAGGAAACAGTCTTTGTAAAGACTACCTTGTATCTAAGCCTAACTTGAATACATTGTCATCGACATCGTAACTAGGTAAGGCACGGTGTGTCACTGTGTGTTAACAAATATAACTAACTATAACCTAAACAATCTGGTGTAAATTGTACACACAAAAGTCTTTTCAAAGACTACATAAAACTACTTTGAACATAAATAAATTCTGATATGGCACCTTGCAAGCGGCAACTCAGGGCAAAACGACACCTAGTTTGCAACGACTGCCAGAGCTGGGTGGATTTTGCGTTGTCTGGCTGTCCAAAATCATGGGCAGAGACCAAAGATGACGGATTCACCTTTCGGTGTATGGGGTGTTTGAGGGTGGAATGTCTGATGAAGGAGGTGTGTAAGTTGACGGATATAGTGAAGGAGATGGAGGTGAGACTCAACATAGAAATAGATGGAGCAGAGAGGGATGACGCGGAGAGAGTTGAGAATTCTACAACACAGAAGGAGCAGAGTTGTGACACGGAGACTGAAGAAAGGAGACTGAGAGGAAGGAAGGTGACCGGTGTGAAGGAACAAGACATTGAGAAAACAGAGGGACGGAGGAAAAGTGTTCGGCAGAGGAAGAGAAAACGGGCCAGTGGGGATAGATCAGCAAGTAGTCAGACTGTAGAGAACGAGGAGAGACACGACAGCGATACAGGTGGTGAAGAGGTAGATACCACAGAGGCAGTTGGTAAGACTGTGAGACAGAAGACTGATGGAAGAAGACAGAGTGTTCAGCAAAAAACAGAAAACATGACAGGCGTGAAGGTGACAGGGGAGAAAGTGACCGTAGTGAAGGAGGTAGCCGGGGAAAAGGGACGGGAGAGGAGAGAAGAAAATGTGATGGGAGGAAAGAAGAAGGGACGAAAGGAAGTGAGAGTAAATGTGCTAGAAGAGAAGATGACAGGAGGAAAGGGGACAAGAGAAAACGCGACAGGAAAGAAGGGAATGGAAGAGAATGTGACAGGAGAGAAGACGACAAGAGGAAAAGACAACAACCAGACATATGCAAACCGGAGGAGCTACTCCGAGGCAGTGATTGAGGGGGCAAGGAGAAAAGAGAGAGTGTTTATGGGCGATTCAATTCTGAGAAAAACAGACAAGACTATATGCGAGGGGAAGGACGTTGTTGTATGTCTACCGGGGGCTAGGATAGAGCATGTGACCGAAAGGGTAGAGAAGGTATTGGGGCATGGCAAGGGAGGGTCTATACTAGTACACGTTGGGACAAACAATGCAGACAAGGAGGGAACAACTGGTATAGTTCAGAAGTACAGACATCTAGTGAGGAAGCTAAAGAAGACAAGAGTGGAACAGGTTATTCTCTCAGGAATTTTGCCAGTAATGGGAGGAAGGGGGGCAAGATACAGAAACTGTAAGAGGATGGCGATCAACGCACTAGTTGAGCAGATGTGTGAGGAAGAGGGCGTGGGATTCATAGATTTATGGGGGTACTTTGTTGGGAGAGAAGATATGTACATGAGAGATGGCCTCCATCTAAGTGGAAAGGGGGCAGCAGTATTCTCAGAGAATCTGCTGCTGCGATCTGTTGACAGTGGGACAGGTTGCATCTATTTAAACTAAATTCGCAGGGGGGACTCGCAGAGAAGCCTGAAACTGGAGGCATAGATAAAGGCAGCAAAAATAATTCAGCAAAGAACAGTCTGGAAAACTGTTCTGAAGCTGGGTATAAATGTGTTTGTTTAAATGCAAGGAGTATAGTAAACAAAAGAAATGAACTAAACATTATGGTAGAAGATATTGACCCTCACATAATAGGTATAACCGAATCATGGACAACCACCGATATATCAGATGCCGAATTGGGACTGACAGGATATGTAATGTTTAGGAAAGATAGAATAGGAAGAAGGGGAGGTGGAGTTATTTTATATATTAAAGAATCTATCCAGGCTTATGAAATAAAATTAGACAGAGAAGCAGATTGCGAAGAAGCTGTTTGGTGTAACATAGTTACAGGAAATTCAACGTTAACGGTTGGATTAGTTTATAGAAGTCCAAACATAAGCATAGAAGAGAATGAAAAATACAAAACGCTATAAGGGAAGTGAGCAAACGGGACTGTGTTATTATGGGGGATTTTAATCATGGGCATATAAAATGGAAATCTCTACAGAGTATGGGTAGTGAGGACCACAAGTTTTTAGTTTTAGTACAAGATAGTTTCCTTTCTCAACATGTGCTAGAACCAACCAGAGGAGAGAATGTGTTAGACTTAGTTTTGTCCTCACAGAATGAATTAGTTGACAATGTTAAATTATGTGAGCCTCTGGGAAGTAGTGATCACAACCAGATACATTTTATCATCAAGTAAAATCAAGAAAGAAAATAATAAAAGCAGTTCAGGAGAAATTTCCACAAAAGGAAGATATATAAAGGAAATGAGATTATTTAGCAAAGATGGGCGGAATAATACACTGTGAAGAATAAGACAGCAACAGAATACTGGAATATCTTAAAGGAGATGAAATAGAGTGCATCGTAGATAAATTTGTTCCCTTCAAAACAAAGGCGGACCAGAAAAGAAATACTTATGAGAAAGAAGCCATTAGAAAATTAAAGGAGTATAAACAAAATGATGTAAAGTCATATAGGCATTACTGGAAATGGCGAAGACTACAACATTTATAAAGAAGCACTAAACCAAGCTACAGCTGAAATTAGAAATTCAAAGAGAAGCTATGAACATAAATTATCTTATAATATAAAACATGACAGCAAGAGTTGTTATGCGTATGTTCGAAGCAAACAGAAAGTTCAGGATAAGGTCGGTCCTCTAGAAGATAATGCTGGAAATATAATATCAGAAGGATTCTTAATGGCAGAAGACCTAAATGAGTATAAAATACTCATTTAGTGTTTACCAGAGAAGATACTAGTTCACTGCCAGTACCAGAGGCTAAGTTCAAGGGGGCAGAATTAGACTATTTAAGACAGTTAATTGTAACCCCAGAAATGGTAGCTAACAAAATTAGGGCTATGAAGGAAAATAAATCACCTGGAGTGGATGGTATTCCACCCAAACTATTATTGGAAATTGTAGAACAAATTAGCATACCGCTTGCAACAGTTTTCAACTTGTCATTAGAAGAGGGAGTGGTTCCTTTAGAATGGGAAGAAGCAAACATTATACCGTTATTTAAAAAAGGTTCGAGAAACAAGTCAAATAATTATAGACCAGTTAGTTTAACATCGGTGATTTGTAAATTATTAGAAAGACTAATTAAAGATCACATGGTGGATTTTCTTGTTAAACATAACTTGATCAACCCATCTCAACATGGGTTTCTAAAAGCGAGGTCATGCTTAACAAATATGTTATGTTTTTTTGAAGATATCACTAAGTGGGTAGATGATGGATCACCAGTAGATATCATCTACTTAGATTTTCAAAAAGCTTTCGACAAAGTGCCACATCAGAGATTACTGCTTAAACTAAAGGCCCATGGCATAGGAAATGGTATAATTAACTGGATAGAAAAATGGCTGATTGACAGAAGACAACGGGTAGTTGTTGATGGGGAGGCTTCAAACTGGAAATCAGTTTTGAGTGGGGTTCCACAGGGATCAGTACTGGGACCTATATTATTCTTAATATATATAAACGATTTGGACGATGATATAGCTAGCAAGGTGTTGAAATTTGCAGATGATACAAAAGTGTTTAGAAGGATTAAAAGTGATGTAGATAGACAGCATTTACAAGATGATCTTGACAGATTGATCAAATGGTCTGAAAAGTGGCAAATGTTGTTCAAATTTGGGAAATGTAAATGCCTTCACACAGGACATGGGAATGAATATGTAGAATATACAATGGGGAGAACTATACTAAGTACTACTGTAAAAGAAAAAGACTTAGGGCTGACAATTAGTGCTGACATGAAGGTTTCAGAGCAGTGTGGAATTGCAGCTTCAAAGGGAAATCAAATCCTAGTATTGATTAGGCGAAATATAGCATATAAAGAAAAAGAACTAATAACACCGCTGTACAAAACAATAGTTAGGCCTCATTTAGAATATTGTATACAAGCGTGGAGGCCATACCGCAAGAAGGACATAGATATGCTAGAAAGAGTACAGAGGGGAGCGACTAAAATGATACCAAAACTGAGGGATCTTAGTTATGAAAAACGCCTAAAAGAATGTGGATTAACAACACTAGAGACCAGGAGATTGAGAGGAGATCAGATAGAAGTGTTTAAAATATTGAATGGTTATGAAAATATTGATAGAAATATGTTTTTTTCAGTTAAGAAAGACTAGAGGACATGACGTTACATTAGTAAAAGAGCAGTGTAGATTAGACGTGAGAAAGTTCTCATTTTCACAAAGGACTGTGAATGAATGGAACAGATTATCTGATGATTGTGTGGGTGCTAGTAGTGTGAATATGTTTAAAAATAAAATCGACACATACCTCAGAAGGGCTGGATATATGTAGATAAAAGGGTTGGACTCTCGATAAGCCAAAGGGCTTCCTTGTCCACCTGCCATCTAGAGTTAATTCTCTGGATGGCAATCTTGTTAAATCTTGTTAAATCTAATTGCTTAACTAGGGTTGCGACTCGGGTCTCCGCGGTTTTCTCACTTAGGGCCTCTTCTGAAGTCCTTGCATTGGCTTGACTGTACGATATCGTATTATTTTTAAGATCTGTACCATTACCTATCAGGCACTTCCATGTTAAGCAACCAGCATAAGCATGTTAAGCAACCAGCATATGCATATCCATTGCTTACAAAAAAGCCTATCCAGCTTCGATCATCGCGTTCTGATTTACTTTTTGGTCCTAGAGTCAACAGTAATATTGGAACTAGGGCATTTTCTGTTGCTGCACCAACTCTCTGGAATGTGCTCCCTGTTAGTGTTAGATCAGTTGTAAAGAGCATATCATTTCGCCGTCATTTAAAAACTTACCTTTATTACCTTGCGTATCCACCTTAGCTCCCTAGCTGGCGTACCGATTCATCTGTTAACGACTTTAATATGGCTTATCGATTCTGATATTGACTAACCCTTTTATACTGATGCTCCTCTGAGCTTGGTTTCCGAGGATTTAGGCGCAAAAGAAGTTATCTTATTATTATTATTGCACGCCAGTTCTCATCGTTTGTGAAAAATGGCTTGATTAACAATACGTAGCAGGAATACGTTGTTTGTGAAATAATTGATACACCGCAAAACGCATAAATACTGCATGGAAGAGAATGCGTAGACAACACTTGCTGCCATAATTGTACAATTTATGGTAACATACTTTAATTAGAAGGTCAGTACATTATGTTTTATGAAAAGCACATCTTAATGTTTAGTATATATGCCCGACAACAAAATCGTAATAAGTAAACCCAATATTGTGTTAAACGTCAAGACACAATGAAATAACAACTTGACATGTTGTGTTAGTCTAAACTACGCTACCAAAGCATAGGACTGTGTTGTCCTCATTATGCCATTACACTTTAGTGCTTAAGCTATGTTAACAAATGCCTACAGGAGGAATATTATGAGAGACCGGTGATACCACGAAAAACACATATATCCAACGTTACCATACGAAACGCACAGTTAAGATTGGCTTATTCTACGCAACATTACATAACGTTTATTTGACCCCATGCAAGTACACAATTCATTGATTTTCTTAACATCACTTAAGCAGTGAAAACAACAAAATATCAACATTACACAGGCATACACATACCAAAAATTGATAAGCGAGCGAAAAATGAACAACTGTCAAACTCGTTCCAAAAACGCCTTTTTAACGATTGCTCGTACCATTTCGGTTCGTCGGATCCCAACAATATTGATGTCGTTTGAAAGTTTAAGCTTTCTGCTATTCAAACATATAAATGGTTTCTTAATAATCATTCCTAAAATTAACTACAACCGGGCCCGTTCCGGTGTCTTTAGTCACTGCAAACGATGTTGTTTCGTCGACACAGTTCACCAATCTACCGATTGAGGCACCACTATCTGATTTCATGGTATAAGCTCCACTCACTTTCAAACGGCTGCTAAAATGACATACGCGAAGTAGGCGTGACGTCACAATCACATATATCAACCAACCAACGCAACGAATTTAGACCCGTTGGGTGGCGAACGTTATTGTGACGTCACGCCGACGTAGAGATATATCGGTTTCGCTGCGATGAAAGCACATCAGTTTCGCCGCGGCTTAAAAGTGGGTGGAGCTTATAACATGAAATCAAGAAATGGTGAAGTGCACATGTCTGAACCTATGCAAATGAGGAAAACAGCGCCGCAATCGGAAGATTAGTGTACTGAGTACCCGCCGCCAACATCGTTCGGAACCGTACAGAACACCGAAAACGGCATGATTGTAGGCTCATTTATCGGTGTTCTTTGAACGGTTACCGGGAAATATAGATGACGCTAGAATAACAAAAAGTGCATCCTTTCAAATGATACCAAGATCGTCGGGACAGGACGAGCCGTGAGGGTGCTAGCGACCGTAGAATTTAATGTTTTGGATGTGTTCCGAGTTGTTCATTTTTCGCTCGCTTATCTATTTTTGCATATACGTTTATCATTATATGTTCTAAATACTCTTGGAAAATACATACATACGCATGCACACCTATTAAGACACAATTGTCGCTATCATAAGAGCCACCCTATTTACGTAATGATTTATATGGTGCTTTTACAAGGTGTCTATCTCGTATGTTTATTGGGAGTGCTTGTTTGATGTGAGAATGTAAGTTTGTTTGTGTGCTGGTTGCCTGAAACTAGCATCAAATGTATTGTATTTATTGCTTTTGTTGACGTGTGTAGCAATTTAATAGAGTGCATATATAATTATATTTGTAAATAAAATGAGAAGCCTCGCAAACTGTGAGTGTATATTTTGTCTTTGATTATATCGGGGGTGTCATTTATAGCATGTGGTAGGCTATATTTGAATTAAAAGTTTACTTTAAATACATTCATAACATATAATTTTTAAGAGTGTTATAATTGTGTACGTTTACACTTGGGATAATTTGCCAGTTAAGTAAATAGGGAGGTAAAATTTTATGAATGTATTTAAAGTAAACTTTTAATTCATGTAACTTTAATGTGTCTACTACTTTTAGTAGTTTAAGTTTTTTTAAACTGGTTCTGTGAGTTACATTTATTTAAGGTTATTATTCACAGTTTTTATTTTATATTCGTAATTATATTTCTCTCGTATGCCCAAACCATGATACAATAATTAATATGAGGTAATATTAATGTGTTATATAAGAACACTTTTATATCTAAAAGTGATACATATTTTAATCTGTTTAATATGCCAATTGTTTTGGAGCACTTATTTGACATTTTCTCAGTGTTTTTTTCCAGTTTAGGTTAGTGTCTAAGGTCAATCCTACAAAGTTAAATTCATCTACTCTTACAATATTTATATTATCTATTTTAAGCGTAAGAGTTTGCGTACGTTTATTAGGCATATGACAAATCATGTATTTTGATTTGCTTTTATTTAAAGATAATTTATTAAATAAATTATATAAATTTTATGTTTAGCCATTCATTAACTTTAAGACGTTCTTAATTTATTAAGGATTCTGTACTTGTATTGCGTGGGTTGTCGTTAAGATATTTTAAAGAGCTAGATATTGTGGTATCATTAGCGTACATAACAACATTAAATAATTGACTAGCTTGTGAGAAATCATTTATGTAAATGATAAATAATAGTGGTCCAAGGATTGAACCTTGTGGGACGCCGATTGTTATAGGTAAGATGTCTAAACTGATTTGTCCAATTTCAATATATTGTTTTCTGTTTTGTAAGCAACTTTTGAATAACTGCAAAGTTGAGCCATTTATGCCATAATATGTTAATTTGTTAAGTAAAATGTTATGGTCAATAGTATAAAAAGCCTTAGATCGGTCGAGAAATACATTAATTGGTTCACCATTATTATCCATTTCAATTATTATCCTATTTATTAGCTCAAACGCATCAAATTCCGTTGAATATTTAGCTCTAAAACCATACAGGTTATTAAATAAAAGCTTCATATCATTGAAAAATGAATATAATTGAATACAAATTTATTTCTCTAATACTTTAGAAATCGTAAGAAGGGAAATTGGTCTGTAATTTTCAAATAAAGATATGGATCATCTTTCTTAAAATATAGGAATAACTTTTGCAATTTTTAGTTTGTCTGAGAATATCCCGGATTTTAAAACTTGGTTTGTTAACAGCTTTAATGATTTATAATTGCAGGTTCAATTATTTTGAGCAATTTTGAAGAAATGCCATCAATTCCACAGCTGTTTTTTGTAGGGAGATTATTAATAGTTTTCCTAACAATTTCTTCATCAACACTCTCAAAAGTAAATACAGAATTTACATTTTTATTTAAATAATTACTATAATCTTTGTTACCTTTATATTTAATACATTGTGCAATGGTCTGACCTATATTTATAAAATAATAATTAAATGTCTTTGCAATATCCATTTTCTATATAAAAAAATAATGGTAGTCTTTGGTTTGTAAGATTTTTAGAAAGACATTCATTAATAACTTTCCAGGTATTTTTATATCATATTTAAATCGATTAAATCTTTGTTCAAAATACACTTGTTTGGCTGCACGAATATTTTTCTTTTATATCGTGTTATACGTTTTTAGATTAATGTTAATAACTTCATAGCTTGTCGAATTTGGTTGTGTCAATTTTAATTGTTTATAAAGTTTGTCTCGATATTGAATAGATTTGAGCAATCCTTGTGTAATCCACGTTGATCCTTTATGTTTATATTTATTAAATTTCACCAGCTTAGTTTGCATATGCTTATTTTTTGCCCGTAAAATGTCTTCATAAATTATATCATAATTTTAATTAGTGTTTGCATTCAGATTTTTATTTAGTTTATTGTAAATCTCATATGATTTGATTTCGTGTTTAACTTTATGCATTGCCTCCCTCTTCATTTAGTATATTTATTTTAACCTATTTGGGTGGATGTTCTGTCTTCAATGAGACGTTAATGAATATAAAATACGGCTGATGATCAGAAAATATTTTGATTAAGATCCCTGCAGTACTCTCCAATACAGATTTACTAAGTTTACAAAAGAAATTATCTATTAAAGTACCATTTGTTCTAGTAAATCTAATAGGAAGAGTAATTTGCGGGTAAAGGCTGTGTGATATTAAGGTGTCACAATAGTTACTATAAGTATCATTTTCATTTAATTTGAGCACATTTATATTAAAATCCCCTGCGATAATTAGATTGTTATTACAATTGTTTTTCAATGATGATATTATAGAAGTAAATTCATTTATAAAAGCATTTAAGTTATCATTAGAGATGTTCGTGGAGGTATATATATGTTTCCGATGGTTATGCTCTTAGGTAGATTGCTACCTTTTATTTGGACTATCATCCCTTCCCAGTGTTCGTATATGTTTAGATTTAATTTGACCTCTGATCTATATTTGTTGTCGATATATATCATTAGCCCTCCTTTTTTACTGCACGTTTTACTTTGAGCTATAAACAGTCATAACCATAGTAAGGAAAATTGTGATAGGTCATCGTTTTCTGATTTCCAAGTTTCTTGTAAGCAAATGACATTAAATTTAATTTTTTACTACTTAGCTCTTCTATAAAAGCTTCCAGTTCATTAAATTTAGAATTTATTGAATGAATGTCTGTGCTTAAGATACAAAAAACGCGTAGTGTTTGTCTGTGTAAGTTTACTAAACTTGTCAAAGTCATAATAGGAGGTTCATGATTTTTCTATATCATTTGTGTCTAAGATGTTGATTAAGTAATTATTATTAATACCTCCTAAATAGGAGAGGAACGTTTCGTCTGATGTCATGCTTTTATATACTTTGGTATTTATCGTATGTACTTGTTATTATATTTGTAAATGAGTGTTTACAAAATGTTGATATATGCATATCCTGATAATTAAATTTAAAGTGGCATTGCCTGTCGTAAATTTTATTAATGTAATGCATTGAACGTATATGTGAGATTGATTAGAAATGTAAATGTGAGAACAGTTTAAAATAGACATCTTGTAGTTGTGTATGTTGAAAAAATAACGTCAAATAAGAAACATGATTTGCATAATGAATGCAAGAAGACTGTCATGGGAGAGGTGTAGAATATACAGTATTTAAACGGTTTACAAGCCGCATTTACCAGAATATCTGTAGTAACATATTAATGCATTTCACAGCAACAGAACGAAATACATGTATTAAGATTACTTCAGTGACAAGCTAAAGTTTTTGTTTACATAAAGTACTGCAGTAAAACATAGTGCAAAGTAGAGTTAAGCATTAAGCTTGATTATCCAGTTTGCATGTGATATGATAAGATTTAATTATACACATATAAACGCACACATACATATGAAAGTTGTTTCCATGCATATAGTAATATGACTAACAGGTTTACATTGCACAAAAACAAGGATTCTGTGAAGAAGCTACTGACTGACATCGTATGCAACAACTAACACAGTGCTTTCATTTCAGATTTAGACATCATATTTGTTAATCCATTTTATTGACAATAAATCAGAAAAAATATATATATATTAAACACAGAAGTATTTATATATTACCTGTATAACTATTTCAACTAACAAATGTACAAAATAACATAAATAGCATTCAACTTACAAAATAAAAAATATATATCTTCAAAGAAAACAAAAAAGTTTACAGTTTCAGTTTAACGGGATGTGCAGTAGTCCACATAGAGCTAATATTTCTAGGAAGACACTAAGACTAAATATTATGATACTAAATATCACTTAGAGTCCACAGAGAAATTGAATGTCAAGAGTACAGCAAACATTAGCAATTTAGATAGAGCAGTTAAACTAGATTGATTGTTCAGCATGTGGTAACAGAGTAACTAGCTAGGAATGTCACCAGAGACATTGGGAAATATTCCCATCGTATTCGCTGGTATCGATTATCTCATCCAGGTTTATAGCGTGGAGCATTTCATTTTAATAACGAATAAACTAACCTAAATGCAATGTGTATGTCAAATATATATCACTCAGTGTGTGTGTGTGCGTGTGCGTGTGCGTGTGTGTGACTGAGTTATTTGCCATTAAAAGGCTTTGGCGTGGTAGTGCATTTTCTGACCATGTTTATGGTTTTTTGGAGAAAGATGATCTGAACAAAATTTGACTGGAAATACACATAAAAAAGTCATGCATACATATGTAGTCTACATTAAGGCTTGTAATACACATTTAATATTGGAATACAGTTTTTTCTCGGTTTAATAAACACAGAAAGTTGCGTTTTGCATGGTATTGGTTAAATAGTATTTATACGAAAATAATTCTCACAAGTTAGTTATTCACGCTAGCGCAACCATTTTTTTTACATATTGCTTGCCCACATTTATTATACATCATATTAGTTGGGTGTATCCTTTGGAATATGTTTGAGTAGCAGGCCATTTAATGAAATAAGACAAATGTGTCCAATGCTTGTGAAATACTTATTAAACGTGTTTGCTCTTTCAGCCCTGTCACTGATAGTAACACCATTGTTATCAAATTGTACCGGATAGTTGCACTCAAATCGAGATTTCCCCATTTTATCAAGTTTATTTTTGTACGATTTATACCTTAATTCGGTAGCTTTGCTTCTATTCGAAATAAACTGTTTGTATAATTTATTTTTTTCCTACATGCATTTTTGAGACTGTTCGTGAGCCAAGGGCTTTTTTGTTCACACTTATTTTATCATTAACTCGACGAAGCGGACAATGTTGATTATACAATGCAGTGAAATCGCTAAGAAAATCGTTATATGCTTTATTAGTATCAGTGTAACTAAGCACCTTGTCCCACGAATGAGCTTTCAACGGTGTATTTAGTGCACAGATATTATCAACGCTTAATTGACGTTTGTATCTAGCAGGGCAACTGTGACTACGTCGACTACCATCAGACTTACAAATGGCAAACACAGGCAAATGATCGCTTGTATCAGTGACAAATAAACCACTCGTTATATCGTTATCGATATCATTAGTGAATATATTATCAATAAGTGTAGATGACACAATCGAAATTCTTTTAAGTCTAGTAATTATTGGGTACACGCCAAGGCTAAACATTATATCCAGAAAATATTTTGTACCACTATGCGAATCATGTTTCAATAGGTCTATATGCAAATGAATATACTTTTCTTAACTGCAGTTTGATTAAATAGGCGGTCACTGTTATCACAAAAGACCTAGGTGTTCTGTATACGCAGGCAATGACCACATGTCTATTGTTGGCTAATTTTAACTCTATAGTGACACATTCAAATACATCCTTTACAACTGTTGATTTACTCGATATAATAGAACAATCAAGAAAATTGTTGGCGTATAGAGCCACACCACCTCCTTGTTTATAATCCTTTACATTGTGAAAAGACGTATACCCTGGTAGTTGAAACCGGGGAGTCTGATCGGATTGAGCCCATGTATCAGTAATAGCAATAATGTCAAAGTCCACATTAAGTGATTCTAAGTAATTATATATATATTAAAAATTTGCATTCAAACTGCGTGCGTTAAAATGAACAAAGGATATATTTCTACCAGAATTACCATGTGACATACTGAGAATATCGTTAAATTTCTGTTCAGAATAATATTTACAGTTTGATGATATATATGATAATAAAAGTTATTTTTAGGATCAATATTGCTTTCTTGGTCATGGGCTGTATAATCAGAATTTTTGAAAGTACGAAAATTCAGTTGATCATATTGATCACTAACATGTTGGCAAAATTCGAAATCAGACTGAATGAACATAAATTCATCATCAGATATTCCCGCAAACGGGAGTGTGTCCAGTGAGTTCGCCGGCATTTCGATAACAGAAATAAAGTATGGATTTTTAACACTCGCAAGATCAGCGAGTGTCTTCACTTTGGGCCGTTGCCCGTTCTCGCGAATCTTGATGTAGACGCAGCAGTTTTGCGTCCACGCGCTGTGTATCTGCCCGTCATGCTTCAGATGCCGCGCTAGGCGAAAGAGTTCACTGTTGTGGGTTGAGAGATGGTCATTGATGTAAATGTCCGTTCCTCTCAACGCACCACGTTTCGTATATATATATATATATATATATGTATATATATTCCCCAGCTTCAGCATCAGTATTTTCGATATTTAATTTTGCTCATAATGTAAACATGTGCACTGAAAGTGATTTTCTTAGGAACAGGGACTTATTTCCACGTGTATATATATGTGTGTGTGTCTGTGTGCGTGTGTGTGTGTATGTGTGAAAGTGTCCGTGCGTGCGTTCAATCGTGCGTGAATGCGTTCATTCGTGGCTTCGTTTTGTGCCATTTCTCTTCGCCCGCGTAGTAGTGTAGTTTGTAGTACTCACAAAGATGGGTTTATTTAACAGGCCGCTTCGGTTACTACGTCGCCTCATGACTAAATCTCAGTGCACGACAAGCACAAATTGTCAAACCGCAGCCGATGTTAGCTGCAGCTATGTCATAGATCTGTCTTCGTTGACCGAATGTCGACTCCGTCCACTCCGGTACAGTCAGGGCTTCTGCTTCACTGCGTACCCCGGGAAGAAGTATAGCTTCTTTGTCAGAGAGTGTACAGTTTCACTAGCTTGAAGAAGCCCACGACTGGTCTGTCGGTTGCTCATTTTGTTACCCACCTGGTGACAAAGCACAACGTTGATAAATCATCGGGGCAACTAATTCAGAAAGCAATTATTTTATTAACACAACCAGTGCCAAAGTAAATAACAAATGTAAAGCAGCGTTGGATTGATCTTATAGTAAAACAGACAGGGATACATACTAGAGGCAAGCACACTAAAATGAAGGCACTAAAATAAAGGGGTTATATATATATGTCACAGGGGGTACGCATTCCATTATAGAATGCCTATACCCCGGGGTGTGAATGAATGTCTATGACACCGGCAGTGAAATGTTACAATAGTGTACGGCGAGTTTTTTTGCAGTTTCTATATATTTGAGATGTACTAATGAAGTAACCGAGTGATGCCACCCTGACATCTCTGAGCAGTTTTATAATATGCAAATTAGGGACGCTACTACCAAACATTCTATTTTCGCCATTATATCCGTAATTATTAAAAACAGGTGTCAAGTCCGATGTTTGGACGTCTGCAGTAAAGCTCCAAATATTCCCGAAATGATCCCACACTCCATAACCCAAAATATGTCAATTAGGAGACGTCATTATTAAACTATTGAATTTGTTTCTTATCTCAATACGTATGCTTAATCGAAGTATCTATGCCTATGTTTTCATGGTATACGATATTGATGAGGGCACTCACATAATAGTTTTTTTGTCAACATCTTTGAAACTATTTATGACAGCATTTCCAATGAAATGTCTAACCCTACCTGATGCTTGTAACATCAGGAATTTTTACTGCGCCATCCAAACAACGATTTGTAAATTAATATTCAGGCCATCGCATGTGTTTAATACGAAAATCAACCGACGTCAAAAAAATCGCTTTTTCTCCATAAATGTTTTGAATTATAATATATGAAGGCATCTAAAACGAGGTGGCTATTCCTATGTTCTCTCTTGTAAGTAATTGTCTCTATACTAGGGGCAGCAACTCGTATATTCATATGTTGACAATTAGTCTCTCATCCCCCTGGATCCGCCTATGGTGATAGAACTAGTTGTAACAAGCTTGTGTGTTATATAACGTTACCTTGTGCATGACGCACGAGGTAACGTGTGCAGAATGACATGACGAGAGTCTTGAAATTATCAATATTTATTCATTTCAAGAGTTTCGGGTGAGGCGAGAGTGGCAGTAGGTGGCAGTGGAACTGGCATTGGCGATTTGAATGATTGCTCACGTATCCATCTCAACTTCGTGGTATCCAGTGTGAGACATGGCACCTTAAACTTAACGTTGAGAAAAGCTGCATAATGTCATTCACTAACAAAAAGGAACATATATATATATATATATATATCCTATGACTACACGATTTTAAGCCAGTCTCTGTCACCGCTGTCAAAGATCTCGGTATCACATTGACCGACAGTTTGACGTTTAAAGATCATCGCCATTAGGTGATCAAATGCACACTTCGAGTCACACAAACAAACACTAGTACGTATGCGTAACTAGAACAGTGTTTTAATAAGAGAACACAAAACTGCAACTCACAACAGGAAGTATCCAAACATACGAGGCCGTGACCCGGAAACTAGGGGTCACGACAATATTACCATTGAACAACAATCATGGAATAGTAACTAATAGCCATTGGCGTGACTTCTTTCTTCTCATAATTATGTATGCTACTATGAGATAGCTATCATATAGACATACAATAATGATTATAGAGATAAAGGTTCATGAGATGAAGTCTTTCAGATACTCAGGAGGCTTCCGAGTTCTTGTAGAGCGTCTCGGAGGTTCCTCGGGCGGACAGCTATGTTGATCTGGCTCGTATGACATTGTCGATTCGTTGTTGACTGTCGCCGTTTCTTGTCGATGAGACTCGGCTGTTGATGGTTCTACGGGCTGAGCTGCTGTGACTGGAGGGTACGAGAGTTGAACTGGTACGTCTGGAGGTTTCTCTGGAGGAGCTGGGTCATCTGCGGGTGTTAGTTCGTCATACTGGTACGACACTGGAAGATCGTGGGTAGCTTCAGCTGCCACCTTGTAGCACTCTGTTCGCTTCACTCTGTATGACGTGGCACGCAACTGGTTACCGGCGAATTTGCTGATGTTGATCCATTCTCCTTCTGTGCTCACTACGAGATACCGACACCTGGAGCGTAGTTTACTCTTGTCTGAGTACAAGTACACGATGTCGCCAATGTCGATATGTTGGGGTCTGGGTACTGAACCGCGAGGAGACTTCGATATTTGACTGTGTTCGTGGTTAGCGTTGCGCGAGGCATGCTGTTGTTGAATGATGCTATAGTCGTTCAGCGGTAATTGTTCGTTGGTGAATTGGTCACGCTGGGTCCACAGCTCACGAGCTGATATTCCTCTGTTTCGTACTCGGGCGTTGAGGTTGGCAGTAGCGACAGACAGTAGCACCTGCGTGATGGCGCCGCCTGTTGGTTGTTGGTGTAAAATTTCACCCTCGAGTTCCCGAATGGCTTTTTCGGCCACAGGGTTTTTGTTGATGTTTTTGACCCGTCCTAGTTCGATGGTGAGTCGATACTTGTTCAACAGTGCGTCGTTGACGAGAGCTGCGAATCCAGGAGCTGGGTCTGTGCGTATTACGGCAGGAGGTCCATCAAGCGGTCGGAGGCCGATGCAGAGTTGAATGATGGAGTCCCGTAACGTGTCGCGTCGTTCGTCGTTGACGAAGCATGTTACCGTGTATGATGTTACACACTCGCGTAGCACCAAGATCAGTTGTCTTTCTCGTTTGATGATGTCGGCTGCATATGAGATACCCACTACTTCTGGGGGATCGTTGGTAGATTGCGCGATAGTTAGGGTTGGGGTGTTCCGTAACGACGTACAGTGATGACAGCTGCGCGAGGTGGACTCGACAGACTTGTCGAGGTCGAGAGCGAATACATAGCGATGCATGACTTGCTTTAGCTGGTACGAAGACGGGTGATCCAGTTGGATGTGCAGGGCCGTTACTAGTCCGTCTAGGACTTTTCGCGGTACGATGATGCACTCTCGTGTAGGACTCAGTGGGTCGTTACGTTGTACGACCAGTAGACCGTCACGAGCGATTGATGCGACGTTAAGGTATCTTTTGACGTCTTTCGCGTTTGTCACCTTTTTGGATGGTCGTGTTCCTTGTGTAAGGTGTGAATGAGTCCTTCGCAAGTCTTGGCAGTCTGCTTGAATGCCGAGCCATGCTGAACGATTGGTGAACGGAAGTCGAGCTTTCCCAGATGTTATGTCGTCTGTTGTAACGCGTTGCATCACGACTGACTCTTCAGTCTGTCGTATATAGGAGCACACTTGGCACTGTTGTTCCCGGCATGTGGGTGCGTTGCGACTCGCGAAGTCTGATGGAACATTAGCTGAACCGGCGAGATGGCGAATAGTTGCCTGGTACCGACTGACGACTGATAGGAATGTCGATACGCGCGGGCTGACGGAGAATTCACCGCGACAAAGCTTCTCGTGGGCTTGTACGCAAGGCTTGCTGTCTGTGAGTATCGCTGTGTTGTGCGCTGACTGTACGATATACGGGCTGAAATGTCTGATAGCGGCTGCGATGGATAGTGCTTCTACTTCGCATGGCAACCAGGAGATCTGTCGTCCGCGGAGTTTTGCGCTGAAGAATCCGGCCAGCATCAATTTGCCATTGCGCATCACGTACAAGGTGGCTCCTAGACCGCACTGTTTGACAGCGCCGTCCGTCACTAGCCATAGTTCGTCACTTGGCCGAGGTAATGTGATAGCCTTGTTAGTCTGAAGACTGGTTTGTGCGTGTTTGAAGGCTTCTCTTAATGCATCGGTCCATGTGACGCGATCACTTGACTGTTTGCCACCCGTTACTTCGTCGAACGGGGCAAGCAAGGCGGAGCATCCTGGTATGACGCGTGCTAGCATTTTGTAGGCTCCGACGAATGCTCGCATCGCTTTGACTGTGAGTGGAGCGTCGCAGCTGGCTAGGGTGGCGATGCGATGTTGGCTTGCATGGATGGAGCCGAGGTTCCACACCCAGCCAAGTATCGTGGTCGTAGTAGGGCACATCGTTGTTTTGGCAGCGGACAGGCGCAACCCGCTGTTGGCGAAGCTTTGGAGCAATCGTCTTACGTTCTGTTGGAGTTCGGCGATGGTGTTTCCTCCACAATATATATCGTCTGCCAGTTTGGCGACGACACCTTCTTCGAGTAGATCTCCCAGTACGCGGCACAACAGCTCTTCGAGTGCGGTTTCGGACCCGGGCATGCCCATCGCTGAGCGAGCGTATACGCGTACACCGCGGAACGGAGTGACTACTCCGCAGTACTTCATTGATTCACGCGATAGAGGGATTTGGTAGAACGGATTGGACATATCGGTAGTCGCTATGTACCTCCATTGTGCGATTTTTCGTAGGGTGTTGTCGACATCAGGCACCAATGAAGGCTGCGGCTTGCTATAGCGGCCTACGTCAGTGAAGGCAGTGACGAGTCGGTGTCCTCCGCTTTGCTTCTTTATCAGGAATGACGGGTTGAGGTACTCGACGTTGACCGGTACATCCTCAGGCCGGACGAACACGCCCATCGTCTCGAGTTCATCGAACTTGTTTTGGAGTTCTACGAGCTGGTTTCGTGCGTATTGGGGTAGGCGTCCTTTACGTTGGGGCGGTTGTACTGGGCCCATGTTGACAACAGCTTTGAATGGTCCCACGTGACCATTGTATCCACTATAGCTTGGGTCGAATACGTCGTCATACTCTTCCACGATCGATCGGAATGCCGCTCGTTCGTCGGGGGAGAGCGCGTGATCAGGATCGATGGTGACCGCTGTTGAGTGTTTGATGGCAGTAGCATTCGAGCTGCGTGTGCGTATGCTTACGGCTACGCTGGTGCATTGACTGTCTGGTATGGATGTTGCCTTGTCGGGTACGAACACTTCTCTGATTTGGCAAAAGTGTTCGTTTCTTTTCAGTGTGCGAGTGGAGTTCGTGAGATTTGGTATGCGCAATACACCTTCTACGCTGGTGATTAGTGAAGGTTGTGGCCACACATCGTTCTCGTGTACTCCTTTGTTGCCGGTGGTATCGTGACGTGGTTCCAGAGCGAATGTGGCGTCTGCGATATACGCGTCTGAAGGCAGGTCGACTTCCACGAAGTCGCCTGGCCACACAGTGATGTTGGTTGGTGGTGCTCGCAGTATGTGGGCACGGCGGACTGCATGCCTGTTGAGGGCCCTCTGTGTTGTACCATATGTGTACGTGGTGCCATCTGCGAGGGTGATGGTTCGTTTGGCGGGACGGATGGTAATGTCGTTGACTTCCATAAATGGTGTCCCGGCCAGCATCTCGACATCCAGATTCTGTACCACTAGTCCACAGAACTGGAATGATTTATTTTTGCGGGCGAGTGATATGGTAATTTCGCCAACTATGGTTAGAGGCGATGATCCGTCAGCTTGGTGAGCCGATTGGGAAGAGTTCTTGATAGTACACCCCAATCTCACTGCCGTGTCATGACGGATCATATTGCCCGTTGCACCGCTATCGATCGTCACTCGAACGGCGTGATGTCGTGGAACGCGTCGAGGTAAGGCGATTGTCGTACATCGATACGTTGCACGGTAGTGGTGTTTACGGGGCGTTCGTCATAAACTTCGTAGGTATCGTCGTCGCCTTCATCGACTCCGTCGATGATATCACTGACTTGTTGTACCTTAGCCATGTAGCGGCGATCTTGTTCCGGAAGGTACGAGCACTCGCTGAGGAAGTGGTGTACATCACTGCGGCCTACTTGTTTGCAAAGAGGGCAAGTCTTCACGCTCGTGGGACGCCTAGGGTTGTTAGATGGTGCTGGTTGTCGTCTTGAGAACGCTGGTCTTTGTCCGCGTAGGTTAGGCCTAGTCTCGGTGCGCATAACCTTTGCGGTGTCAGCAGACGCAATCTCGTCTAGTAGTGATTCGAGTGCCTGTGATATTTCTGGCTTGATCGATGCTAGTGTTCTTGACCTCAGCTCTGTGCCATATCGTTGCTTTATGAGCTTAGGCAGTGCGGGGTTGATAAGTCGTAACCAGGTCAGTACTACCATGTTCTCTAGGGAAGGAGACATTTCTTCGTCAACGTGTATGACGTCACCGTGGTGCAGAATGACACTTCCCTCTTGTAGCATGTTGTCTTCAACGAAGGCCACTAGGCGCTGATACAAGTCTTCGGGGCGTTCGTCAGCTTGTAGGTGAATATCAGCAAAGTCCAGGAAATGGGCCCCTGTAGACTGGAACCCATAGTGCAGTCGGATAGTTTGCCAGATACCGGATAAACTGGTTGAGTTTTTGGCGATCGTGTTGCGCGATATGACTGGGCAATAGTTCGCTATTTGGCCTAACATTAGATCGAGCATGTAGGCTTGCTGAATGGCTGTATGATCATTCTCGTCGGTGAAGCCGCGGTTTGGATGTGCTGCACATCGCTTCTCCCATTTAGCGTCAGTGGCGATAAACTGGGCGAAGTTTGGGTCGAGTGAGAGGGTGTAGACGAGGTTCTGGCGCCAGTTCTCAAATGTGTTGACCGTTTCCGTTTTTGTGAGGCACCAATGTCTCGGTGCGCGTTGCATGTTGTTAGCCATGTTGTTACCACACCTGCTAGTGATACAGAGCCGTTTCGGCTAGCTGTTTGCGCCGTGAGGTCGGCGGACTGTCAATGTGTATCTGCTTTTATTGCGCCCGTTTTGGTGAGCGGGTTCGTTGTGAGCGCTGCCACCACGCCATTAGGTGATCAAATGCACACTTCGAGTCACACAAACAAACACTAGTACGTATGCGTAACTAGAACAGTGTTTTAATAAGAGAACACAAAACTGCAACTCACAACAGGAAGTATCCAAACATACGAGGCCGTGACCCGGAAACTAGGGGTCACGACAATATTACCATTGAACAACAATCATGGAATAGTAACTAATAGCCATTGGCGCATATTAATCGTTGTGTTTGTAAAACTTTTTAAGATGAGTATTTTATTAAGCGCGTTTGCACAACATTTACCGTTGAACAAACTTTGCGATCCTTGTATATATCTCTAGTCAGAAACCAGTTGGAGTATTGCAGTGTTATCTGGAATCCCTGGCAACGTACGTTTATTGACAAAATCGTACGAGTTCAAAAAAGTTCATTAACTATCTATGTTACAAATCCAAAATACAGTACTCATCTGACAGTTATCCTGAGCTTTGCCGTCATTTTAGACTACCTTCCCTTCAACATCGTAGGCAAGTTGCAGATCTTATGTTTACACAAGTGTGTGCACTCCCAACTAGACTCGTCGTATCTGGTAGGGGCTATCCAATGTCACTGTCCTTCACGATCTCTACGAAACTACATCCCTTTTAGAGTTTCCAATAACAGAATCAACATTACTCTGTTTTGAATAGATGTATGACTACTTTCAACACATTGTATTTAAGTGATCCAACTTGCGGTATATTTTCAGGAACAGAAACATATAGATCTTCAATTCAAAAACTTTTCTATGTATAACGGATGTTTGCCTGGTATATTTGATGTTGATATTGTGTGTTTTTATGTCCTTATTGTTCTTATTGTTTTTTTTATTATTCTATTATTGTTTTATTATTTATATGTATTGTTTCAGTTATCAGTCCTGTTACTGGGTCCACTGGACCTGTTGGAATCTGAATTATTTATATGTATTGTTTCAGTTATCAGTCCTGTTACTGGGTCCACTGGACCTGTTGGAATCTGAATAAATACAATAAATGCAATACAATACTTTACTCTACACAATACTTTACTCTACATGGACCTTAATTCTACTACAACAGTCACTAAAACAATAATAGCGTCTCTTTCATTGGATAATAACCGCCGTACGATAGTCGTTGATAGCAATGTTTACTCGCCACCGTGTTTACTCTTACGAAAATTGCAAGTATTTCACTAAAACCAATTTATCCGACAATTTGGTTGCATAGCATGAAATAAATAAGTGGTAGGAAGTTACAAAAGGGATCTATTTCACAAACGTTTCTTGAAATTTTGTGTGTGAAAAAGGCACTGTTTACATTAAGGGCTAATAAGGGGATCATAGTCGTCATGCCCAGTAAAAGGCAGTATAATACAGATAATAGCAGTATAGTTACGAACATGGACACTTGTTTAGTATCCGGGTCGACCTCAATTTCGTCGATAGAACACACGTTTGCCTAAATTTGAAAGCTCAGTGCGTTAGGTCCACCATTCAACATCATCCCAGGTATATTTGTGTTACGAAAATATTGCGTCTTAGCGAACTTAAATTTTGAGGCCAAGAGAGCAACCCGGTGTACCGGTCTGGAAGGAGGTTCCAGTCTGAGAGTAAGTTCCGGTTCCGTTTTGCGTATTGCGCATGCGATTGTACATGTCAAAGGTTAGCGCCTACTTTCGGCCCGCAGCTGTACAGTCTGGAAGGAGGTTCCGGTCTACGAGTAAGTTCCGGTTCCGTTTTGCGTACACACTGTACATTTCAAAGGTTAGCGCCTATTTTTGGCCAGTTTAAACACGGTGTTTGCCGAAACTATGCGTGACCCAATTATATTATAGTTTACGTTAATTATACGGTTACTTTTGTAATTGTTAGTATACATAAAAAATCCTCATAATTAGCATAACTTGTAATTATTTGCCAAAAAAATTGTTTTATTTTGATGTCATTGTCTCAGAGCGTTGTGTATCTTACGACTTCGTTACACAAAACTTCAGTTTTCGCCGCTGTTTATACGCACAGTGGGTTTTGTGGTAAACACAAATTACACTAATCTCTGTCAGTTTGGCATGTATGAAGCTGAAATTGTGTGTGTAATCTAGCAGGCCCATTTGGGGTGGTTCGTAGATTTATATATTTTTTTAATTCGTCGGGGGTGGGGATCCTGGGGGTAACAATTTATAAATGACACATATCTCTTTCAATTTGGCATGTATGAAACACCGTAGGGGGGCAAGTAGGCCAGTGGAGTAACGGTCGCTACAGCAAGCGAAAAATGATTAATTATGTAACTCAGTCGCCGCGAGCGTCGAGCAAGGGTCAAAGGTGATCGGTCACCTGAGGTCGCGTTGCTCACCGCGATGTAACTCAGTCGACACTTACTTATGGCACGGTGTCAAAGTTGATCGGTCAGATGAGGTCACGTTGCTCACCGCGGGTCGCATTTGATGTACTGCGCTTGCGCGTGCATGCTCAATACGCAAAACGGAACCGGAACTTACTCTCAGACCGGAACCCCCTTCCAGACCGGTACACCGGTTTGCGTCAGTCTGCGACGCTGCGGCTGTGCATTGCCACAGTGAACGATATAGCAGTGTATGTTTATGCAAACCGGGTCGCTCTTTGGACCTTAAAAGTGCACTAAGACGCAATATTTTCATAACATAAATATGCCTGGGATGATGGTGGATGGTGTTAGTAACGTTAGTAATGAGGTATAAAGTTTAGGCAAAAATGAAGTTATAACGACAACATCTAGGTGGACCCGGATAAACAGCGAAACAAAAATCATCCCAAACGACTTCCCGCTCGGTGATCTCTTATTTATAGAGGTCAGCGTTGACGCGCTATCCCAAAAGCGAGGTTTGTACACAAATACGATTGCGACTTGGCCAGTGAATCGGCGATAGAATCCCCCTGACGACTAAACACAGAAATATTGTAACGAAAATATTTCGCGAAGTAAACGAAAGTAACGAAGTAAATTAAGTATTGTTACTTTAGATAAAACTACTTCGTTACAAGTAAAAGTACTTTATTAAAATTGTACTACGTTACATGCCACCACTGCGTGCCCTAGCCCTTTGGAATGTGCCGCTGATTTGGCGTGTCTCAAGGAGTGTGCAATGTTAAGGTTTTTGTTTTGGTGAGCTTCAAGGGGGTGCAATTAGAGGTTTTTGGAGAGCCTGAAAGTGTGTTTTTGGCGAGCCTCAGGGGTGGGTACATTTGTAGGTTTTGGAGAGCTAAGCATTGAGTTTTGGCGAGCCTCAACCCCTTTGAGGCTTGCCAAAACTCAATATTTTGGCTCTCAAAAACCTACAATTGTACCCACCCCTGAAGCAACGGTGCAATTGGAGGGTTTTGCCCCCCCCCAACAATAACCCTCTCTGGATCCGCCCCTGGTCACTGTAGATGTACAGTAGGAAAACTATCAAGTACTTAATGCCACATTTTGTTAAATTGATCAAATGGTTATCAGGTCACGTCAAAATGAGAATACACGAGTTGCTGCCACCAGTGTAGAGGCATCAAAAAGAGGGATACACTAGACTTGTAATAGTTATGTCAAGATGCTGCCAGTTTTGATATGTTGAGGTAAAGTACATTATGTATATGCCCTATATTGGGAACAATTTCAACAGTCCCGCGTTGCAGTACTTAAGAGGGTCTGAATATTAGTTTACAAACCGTGGTTTGGATACCACAATGAGACACAATTCCCGACCCTACAAACATTGGGGTAGACAAACTTTTTTGGCAATGGTCATTGTTAATTTGCATATTTAAGTGAAATTGGTAGGCAGGCCTATTATGTCAATTTCCTCATCAATATTGTTTACTCTCAAAACATAGGCATAGACACTTAATTTGTGTTGTTATTAAGCATACTTACTGTGAAATATATGGACCCAACTTAATAGTTTGTTAATGGCTGCAATTAAGTTGTATATTTTTTGGGTTTGAAGTGTGCAATTAATTCTGAAACATGGTGAGCAATATCGCAGACATTCCAAACATGGGACTAGGTACCACATGGTGAGCAATATCGCAGACATTCCAAACATGGGACTAGGTGCCACATGTTTTGCTATTGTCAATAATTACGGCGAAAATAGCGAAAATAAAATGTTTAGTAATGGGGAGTCTAAATTGCATATTATAAAAAATACTTAAATTTGACAGGGTGGCATCACCCAGACTCTTCATTAATACGTATCAAATATATAGAAACTGCAAAAATAACTTTGTCCGAACCATTTTGGAAACGAAGTGAGTTCTCTTATAACGGAATATGAAATTGTGAGACAACCTTGTTGACGATCAACAACCATATACAAATATAAAAACTTACAGTTATTCTAATAAGGATTTAGAAATTTGTAGCGAAATAGAAACATATAGCCTTCATCAATGAGTGTTCCGATATTTTCGTGATCTGTTTATGTTTAAATTACAGTCTCGTGATAAAATGTGTGTCACATGAAACTGCAAAAAAACAAAGAACGCCAATACTCTAACTACAGCGACTCTGATCCAAGTACGCAAATTTGAGATCATAAAAGAAACGTGAAATACCTTTGTGAGCAAATGTAAAATGTCGTCATTGCAAGCATGCTCATCAAACGTGTCAACAAGATCATTTATAAACCAGCTGCCTTCGAGTGGGTGTCTCCACGAAACGAAATCTGGAAGTAAGAGGAAACCTTTCACTGATTGGTTGATAGTTGATGACAAAAACAACTCATCGAATACGAAGAAGATATCAGATAGAGTGGGAGAGAGGGGGAGAGAGAGAGGAGAGCGAGATATATGAGAGGAGATGCGAGAGATGCGAGAGAGATAGAGAGATGGATGGATGGATGGACAGACAGGCAGGCAGGCAGGCAGACAGACAGACAGACAGACAGAAACAGAGAGAGATGGGAAGAAAGGAGAGGGAGATGAGGGAGAGAGAGAGAGAGAGAGAGAGAGAGAGAGAGAGAGAGAGAGAGAGAGAGAGAGAGAGAGAGAGAGAGAGAGAGAGAGAGAGAGAGAGAGAGAGAGAGGAAAGGAGGAAAGAGGGGGAGAGGGAAGGGACAGGAATGGAATGGAATGGAATGGAATGGAATGAAATGGAATAAAGAACGAATGGAATGGAATCAAATGAACAAGTCTCATACACGAATGAAGGGGTTCATCAGAATGGATGGTTCAAATGAGTGTTTTCTTTGTTCAATCAATTTATCTTTTTCTTTTATTCCGTGACGTTTCAACTGCTTTCTACAGTCTTCCTCGGACGATTACCGCTCATAGTAGCCTAGCCGCGCCCTGGGTGACTCTTCAAGAGATCGTCATAGTCTCTATGTGTGACAGTCGATACCCGCCTTCAACATGATCCATGCTTGGTTTTTCTTATTCAGATCGCATCTTTGATGCTTCTTTTGCTCCAGTCCGACTCCCTGTCTCATGTGATCTGTGATGACTGATTTGTGCATGTCCTTTTCCGATGTTTTTCTGTTGTTTCTGGTGTACGATTTGTTTATGGACGCTTTCTCAGCGTCTTCTTTGTGTTCCTTGATGCGGGTACGTAAGGCACGTTTCGTTTCTCCGATGTATGTGACACTGCAGTTCTTACACGTTATGGCGTACGCCCCTTCGCATATCTTTTGTGGCTCCACTTTGTTACCAGTGACCTCTTGTTGATGTTGTGAGGTTTCATTGCTGTGTTCACTTTGTATTTCTTCATGATCGGTGACATGGTTTCGGATAATCCTTGGACATATGGAAGTACCACCATGTCTTTGTCTTTGTCTTTTTTCCACCGTCTTATTCCTAATGTGAGGAGAAATGTAGTATTGATAGGTGGAGATACTCTTGAAGAGCCACACAGAGTGACTACGTCTGCGCTGAAGGACTACCGTGTCGCCATCAAGCGCTGGCCGTCTGAGGAAGACTGCTGAAAGCAGCCGAAACGGCACGGTAAAAGGTAGACTGACTGTGAAATGAGTAAAAAATATAACTCAAGTCACACATATGGTAACACAAAACTTTTTAAAATAGTGTAAGTCGCGTTAGCGCTTCGTTTTGTTTCACCATTACCCGGGACAGTGGAGTATGCCACGACTATGTCCCTCTTTCGATGTACTTGTTCAGTGGGGATTGGTCTTGCGTCCGGCACGTCGACGACGCTCATGTTTTCAAATTGATTTGTGATCGAAAAGTCCGGTTCGTCTGTTGACACTCCACATGTATTATCTACAATAATATAGCACACAACTGATCTATGATATCTTAGACGAATCTCCCTCTATGTATTTGGTCAAACAAATCAATGCAATTATAATCAAACGTTATCATGGTGTAGACAGTGGGGGTCTGTATGCATTAGTCACGCATTTGCAAGATATATTTATGAAATATATGGTATCTTTATAATAACCATACTGTGGTAGGGCCTACACGTGGACCACAAACAATTCGGGTAAGTTCGGGTAATAGTACCCTCTAAGGGAGGTTGATAATAAATTTATATATTTACTGGAAAGAGTTAACCAGTTGGCATCACCGACACGATAACTATAACGGGTATAAATGGATAAAAAGTACCACTAATTTACGCAGTGCAAATGTCTATCTAGTTGTTATAAACGAATGATTAACCATAATATAACTCACATCCACTTCAGGGCCGTAGCCAGGGGGTTCTTGTGTGATTCGTGCCAATCCCCTTTTTATAAAAACCTATTTTTTTTAATAAACTCCCCTATTTCAGGAAAATGTTGGGTTACGATCCGAACCGTTCTAGGGGGTGCAGTTGT
Source organism: Paraescarpia echinospica (assembly GCA_020002185.1). NCBI lineage: Eukaryota > Metazoa > Annelida > Polychaeta > Sabellida > Siboglinidae > Paraescarpia > Paraescarpia echinospica. Next base: position 33,016,484 of record CM034537.1, on the reverse strand, counting down.
ATGTTTTGGTGAGCTTGTGAACGGGGGGGGGGCGTAGTCAGAGGTCTCCAGGGAATGGGGTGCAGTTGGATGTCACAAGGGTGGTGCACCCACCGTTGTGACACCCAAATGAGTCAGCAAGGATGGGTGCAATTGGAGTTCTCGGGAGGTGCTGTTGGAGGTTTTTTGGTGAGCCTAGTTGTAAATATAAGTTTCTGTTATAAAACTTGGATATGTTTGGTTGACACGTAGACTCCTTCGATAAATACGAATTTTCCTTTGAAAACACCTGGTTACAGCCCTGCATAACCCCGCGTTGCCAACACGCATTTATTCTCAATTAAAACAATTTGGCATTTACATCACAATTATAATGTAATGGCTGTAGTGTAGCATATTTGTTTAAATGCTTGAAATTAGCACATACGTGCAATGGCTGTCACGCCAGCAAATTACAGTATAAATTGCCTAAAGGAAGCTACTAGCAGATGACGGTGCAAACAGACACTCACTTCCCTGACACGACTGGAAGATGAAGATCTTAGGTTTCCCCATTAACGTTTTACAAGACGTTCCATCAAACATCGAGGTGATTTCGTCTATGAAGATTGGGCTTCCGTCAGTACCAGTGATGCGGTTCTTCTGACCGTGGGACAGGATACAGAGGACAAAAGCATTCGCTGATGACTTCTGATTCTGACGCTCCTGATCCAGTGTTTCTCTTATTTTCTGCAAGCAAACAAGGCATCACCAAATGATATGTTATTTCCTTCACCGAAAGCTAGCATACACGTTATTTTCAGTAGGTGATAAATCAAACTTGCATATTTTGACACAAGGAAAATAAGTTCCTATACCTTGAATCCAGGTTGAACGCAGTGCGAACGGTAGTTGTGGCATCGGCGGTGCCTTTATGTCTATGTACCTACATAGACAGTACAGCTACAACTATTTCTTTGTGGTTTATCAACATTGTTCACTAGATGTGCGACTCAGGGAGGGAGGGAGGGAGGGAGGGAGGGAGGGAGGGAGAGAGAGAGAGAGAGAGAGAGAGAGAGAGAGAGAGAGAGAGAGAGAGAGAGAAGCAGGGGTAGGCTTTCTCATAAACAAGAAAAGGAAGACAATACAATGAGTGTTAATGCAGCATCAGCCCCAGAGTCGCAGAATTTGTTCTACACATAACAAAGCGTTACAAACTGAAGATAATACAAGTATATGCACCAACAACATCATACTCAGAAGAAGACATAAACATCTTACGTTGTTAGAATGGGAAACATCAAGACAGTACAAACTCATGAATACCATGTTTCAGAAGAAAGCAGGGAGGAGATGGACATGGAAAAGCCCGAATGGAGAAACGAAGAAGGAAACTGACTACATCCTGACAAATAGACCAAACATGGTCACAGACGTAACTGTCATCAGCAAGTCAACATCGGAAGTGACCACAAAATGGTAATGAGCAACATCAAACTGAACGTAGAGGCTGAAAGGAAGAAATTGATAATCAAGAGAACACCAAGAGTAGACACCACACAAATAGGAATAAAAAAGATCGAATTCCAACTCGAACTGCGAAATCGATTCGAGACACTACAAGAACTAGACAACATCGACACCATGAGCAGAAACATCACAGAGGTAATCCAACTAAGTACGACAAGTGTAGCAAAAGTAACCAGTCAAAGAACAAGTTAGCAGCCGCACAAACAAAGATGCAAAGAAGTAGGTTAAACATCACATATCGGAAGAGAAAAACAAATATCTGGGTAAGAAAGAAGACAATTGTCATAGACAGAAGTGGACCTGGCCAGGGCACATCAGTAGACTACTAGATAACCGAAGGACATCGCGTATCAATACCTGGATACCTTGTAAATGGAAACGATCTAGAGCAACGGGTCCTAATATTTTTCTCCTTCCTGAGGTCTTAGACGATCGTCAGGGTACACCCATCATTTTAATATAAAATATGTAGACTCTAAAAAACGATTTTCTACATTCGGTTCAACGATAACACATACTCTAATTAATTAGATAAACAAAAGTGTACGCCGAATATTTATAATAACAAATAGGAAAACTAGAGGAATGAGCTAGGTGTTTTCTCAAAATCAGGTATTCACTTCGAGAAGCAGTTTTGGACAGGCAAGCAGGCAGTCAGATTCGAAGTTTGGTCTTCGTGCAGAACAACGCCGAGAATCCGTGTTTACATAAATAGGTGGAAGGAAAATAAACAGTTCCCGCACGGGGACATCATACATAGTCGGATAAGACACGCCCATCTTAGACGAGATATTTGCCAGGAGAAGATGTTCAAGTGCATCATGGGAAACGGTGGAGTCATTCACGAACTCCAAAACACCTCCCAACTTGCATGCCGTCTGCTCAGGATTCTGCACCTCCACGCTGGACAGATCTCAGAGAAAATTGGCATCTTTCGCACGGTATGTTAGTCTGGAATTCTGTTTGGCATTGACGACAGGTACGTGCGCCTGCACAAGTTGCCCCATGTGTCCTATCTCAATCTCGCCATCAACAAACGCTGCGATGAGATTATCAGATAATATGCTGAAGTCAAAACTTGACAAAAGCAGAGTCGAGTATTGAGTGCGCTGGATTTTGTGATATTTACCATCTTGACAACATCATTAAGATATGCTCATAGCTCTGGCGGAACTAGCTTTGATGCGAAAGTGTATCGATGGATCATAAAAAGAAGTAATTTTGAACGGTGAAACATATCACCTCCTTCATTCACTCAGGAAAAACGGTCACGCATGACCGGAATGAATCCCAATGGTAACTGGAACTGTTTAATAATTTAAACATTACACACATAGTTCACTGATATATGTTATGTATTGTGGAGTTTGCATTTTGACGGAGACAGATTACGATTAATAATCAACTACACATGAGGTTGGCGGTAACCCAGAGTGTCTCTGGTGTGTATTGCAGAAACGGTACAAAACACGGACGGACACTTACAGCTAGTAACGTCTACTGGGTACCCGTTACATCAATATACAACATTTCTCCACCTTAAAATAGAACTATTCTAAAGAACCATCTGCAACTAACATAGCAAGCTAATACTAAGAGAAATTGGGTGACTAATCACAAATTCAACTTAACAACAGGTTTGATAACTCGTGATGAACGCCTGATAGCAGCTGGCGACTGAGTGACAGTCGGTGTTGGTGACCCTAACACGTCAGATGCCTTAGGTGCTTTTTCTGTTTGTCCTCCCTGACCTACTGGATCGACTGGATCGACTGGATCGGCCACCACTGGCTCTGTCTCGGATGTCACGACAATGGGAGGTGCAATCGCGACATCGCTCCAACCTTCTGGTGTAGCTGGGTGGTCATCATTCGCGACCATGTGGTCCACATGAACGGATCGCCTCCTGTTTCATGGCAGTCTGACCAAATATGTTAGTGGCCCAAAAACTCTGGCCACCGTTCCCAGTGTCCACTTTTTAATTCCTCCTCTCATTTTTCTAACTCTCACTCTCTGGTAAATGTCGAACTTGCGAAGACGTGAATGAGCTCCATCGTGCTGTTGTTTCTGCTTTAATTGCCAATCTTGCACTTTTGCTTCGAGACTGGGATTCGACATCGCAAGTCTGGTGCCTGGCGCTCGGTTCAGGAACAACTCCGACGGCCTTTTATCCGTACGTGAATGCAGTGTGTACTGGTACTGGAACAGTATGTCCGACAGACGGGGCTGCAATGGTAGCTGGCTGTTCGATTTTGCATGCATCTTCTTGAACGTCTGGACATTCCTCTCCGCGATCGAGGCCGTTCGTCGCCGGGTAGTAAGCTGGACACAGTATATGCTTGACGCCGTTCAACCTCAAGAAAAGACCACATTCCTCGCAAGCGAACTGAGGTCCGGTGTCAGATACCACCTCACGTGGCAACCCAAATGCTGCGAACATTCTTCTCAGTTGCACGATTGTCTTGCTTGCAGTAGTGTGATACATTGAGACCACTTCCAGCCACTTTGAATAACTATTCACCATGACAAGTAAGTTCTGTAAGTCTTTTTCTGCAAAATCCACAAGAATATGTTCCCATGGTCTCGTAGCCCACGGCCATGGAACCAGTGGTGCTACCCTCGGCTGCATTCCCGACAGTTTCGGACACAGTCCTCGATATCCGCATCAAAGCCAGGCCACCAGACGAAGCTTCTAGCGATCGACTTCATTCTGACCATGCCCGGATGCATCACATGCAGTTCTCGTAGTATATGTTCTCTGAACACTGCTGGAATGACTGCTCTCCTCCCCCAGAGAAAACAGCCATTTTCCAACAACAGTTAATCTTTTCTGCATCGATATGCATTCGCGTACTCATCTGTTGACTTTGGCCAGCCCCGCAGTGTGAATTCATAGACCTTGGCCAACGAAGGATTCTTTCTGGTAGCCCCTGCAATCATTTTAGCCGTTACTGGAAGTTCGGCCACGGACAACATGCTGACTGCTGCCACCGTTTCATCAGGATCAGCCGATTCGGGCGATCCCACCACCAGCAATCTGCTCAGTGCATCTGCGTTCGCATTTTCTTTTGATGACTTGAAATGGATCTCATATTGATAACCCGCCAGTATCAGAGCCCATAGCTGTATCCGAGCTGCAGCCATCGTAGGTACGCCAGCCTTTTCTCCGAAGATGCGAACCAGTGGACGATGATCCGTCACCAGTGTGAAAAAGCGACCAAACAAGTAGAGATGAAACTTCTTCACTCCGTATATTATCGCCAAAGCCTCCTTTTCGATCTGCGAGTAATTTTTCTCGGCTTTGCTCAGTGTTCGCGAGGCGAATGCTATCGGCTTCTCTGATCCATTCTTCATTTTGTGGCTAATGACTGCGCCAATACCATACTGGCTCGCATCGGTAGCCAATATCAACTCTTTTCTCTGGTCGTGGCATGAGGATGGTGCAACTGGACAATACTCTTTTGCAGCATTCACTCATCCCAGGACCACTTGACCCCTGCCTGAAGACGTTTGAAGAGAGGCTGCAGCATCGAGGACAAGTTGGCCATGAGCTTCGCATAATATTGGACTAGACCAAGGAAACTCTGCAACTCTGTCAAATTGGTTGACCTTGGTGCCTTTCTGATAGCTTCAACCTTGTCCTGCACAGGCCCATTGCCCTCAGCACTCACGATGTTGCCCAAGTACTGCACTTTCGACTTCAGAAACCTGCACTTAGCTTTGTTCAACTTCACCCTGTTTTGGTCTAGTTGTGCTAGCACCAGATTCAGTGTTTTTAACAAGATTTAACAAAATTGCCACCCAGAGAATTAACCCTTTTATCTATGATGTTTTTAGATGATCGGCCTCGTTTTCACCCAAAACGAGAATATCATCTATGAAGCAGATCACATTTTCAATGCTACTCAAGATTCTGTCCATAGTCGTTTTAAAAATGGACGGTGACGTCTTTACGCCATATGCTTGTCTGCGTGCGCATTCTGTACAGTCCCTTGTGGGTGTTGATTGTCAGCAGAGGAATCGACTCCTCACACACTTCCATCTGATTGAAGGCCCCACTCAAGTTAAGAACCGAAAACACCTTAGGCGTCTTGTTTGTCTGAGCCAATTTGGTGAACAAATCCTGCGTTGTAGGAAGCGGATATTTGTCATATTCGATTGCTGCGTTCAACAATTTGAAATCGCCACAAATCCGCACCGACTTCTGGCCGTTTTTCATTTTTGGAACATTGACTGTGGGGCTTGCCCATTCACTACACTCAACACGATGGAAAACGCCAATTGATTTAAGACGCTCGAGTTCACTCTCCATGACTTCTCGCATGGAATAAAGCACCGGACGCGGCTTCTGGAAAACTAGCCTTTGATCTGGTTTCACTTTAGTAGCCCTAATCCCCTCACGTGACTCGTTGAACAAATTCCCGTAATCAATCAACAACTGGTCTGCCTCTGTAGCGATTTGGGGATTGACACTCAAAATTGCACTCCTGTCAAGTGGTATCTGTTTTAATCAATCCCGCCCTATCAATACCGGTCGTGATCCTTTCGCCACAAACACCTGCAATGAATGCTTGTTACCACGATATCTGACAGGCACACACAATTCACCTGCCAATGGGATTAGTTCTCCGGTGTATGACCTTAGCTTCAGACCGGTTTGTTCTAGTGGAAAGCTACGCAAGACCTTTTTTGTACACAACCTCCGGTACAACAGACACCGCCGCCCCAGTATCTATACGCATTGACATATTGCGTTCATTTAACACCATGTCCACGTGTATGCTCAAAGCAGGCGCTCTTCCCCGACATGCTTAAGTTCGTTTCCTCGTTGCCACTGTTATGTATTGTGGAGTTTGCATATTTAAGGAGACAGATTACGATTAGTAATCAACTACACACGAAGTTGGCGGTATTCCAGAGTGCCTCTGGTGTGTATTGCAAAAACGGTACAAAACACGGACGGACACTTACAGCTATTAATGTCTACTGGGTACCCGTTACATCAATATACAACAATATCTGTAAATAAAGAATGTACTATTCTGAAAGGCAAAATTGTGCCAAGATAATTATCAAAACAATGTTAATAACCGTAAAAATACTGACATCGGCTTTGTTGATTGATATTAGTATAGACAGGACACATTTTTTGAAGTTCTGAATTTGTTGTTATAGCTCTACACCAAATGACCACGTCTAATTCACTCAACGCAGTAAAAATTGTGTGTGTGTGAGTGAGTGGGTGAGTGTGTGTGTGTGTGCGTGCGTGCGTGCGTGCGTGCGTGCGTGCGTGCGTGCGTGCGTGTGTGTGTGTGTGTTAGTTTATTTAATTAGTTTTATTTGCAATGGCGTGATCATATGTCAATTACTTTTCGCAACATTCAATTATTGTAAGATAAACATTGGAGGGCACGTACGTCGGCCGCGAGATCCTTGTACGTGAACACTTCAAAATTATTTTTCGCAACATTCAATTATTGTAAGACAGACATTGGAGGGCACGTACGTTGGCCGTGAGATCCTTGTGCGTGAACACTTCAAAGTACAGACTCTTAAACAGCTGTTTAAGCTTGCTCTCATCGACGTCCGTGCCAACACGGCGATCGTCGTCGAAATTTTCGTTGTTGATAATAACAGCCCGGCCTCGTGGGTTCGTATTCATATCGTACACATCACGCTGCAATTAGAGTTTACACAAGATGATAGAGGCTCAAACACTGTCATGTGTGTGAGTATGTGTGTGCGTGTGTGTGCGTGTGCGTGCGTGCGTGTGTGTGTTTACGTGTGTGTTACTGTGTGTGCGTATCTGTATGCGGAAATGTATGTTCCAGCAGATATCACGCCGCCTTAATATTACGTATGTAGTTCTCGCTTGAACAACTTTGCCTCATCTTTATGCAATGAAGAAAATATATTAGGATTAAGCTATCGACAAAATATACGATGGAATGTCCACATGCTCAGCATCCACGATGGTGTTTGATGGCTTGACGGACTTTTGCTAGACGACAGCTCACGTGAAGAATCCGAAGCTCGACCAATTGGCGAACGATCCCACAAAAAAGCACAACGTCGTTCAAGGTAGCAACTAAACGGGCAAACAAAGAAGATGGCAGCCGTTGATAACTGCTAAGTCCACCTTTGCCATACTCAAGTCATATATATATGTGTGTTCGTACTGTCGGAAGATCTGCCGAACATAGATTGCACTAAATCAAATGAACCAACATACAGCAAGTGAAACCTATTATCCATGGAAAGATCATCCTCGCTACGAGAGTTTGCTGCCGCTGCCAATGATGATGATGATGATGATGATGATGATCGTAATATGTATAATGATGAAGATAGCGATGGCAACAATTGAATGTGTTACCCAAGTTGAAGAAAATACGACGTCGACATACCAGCTTCAATAGTTTCTCAGCCACATTTTTGTCAACGGGTCCAACATCTCCAGCTTCTGGAACACAAGATAAATGCGTGCGTGCGTTTGTTTGTATATACGCTCGTGCAGACACTCACCCACTCACACAAACACATGCACGCGCACTCACACAATCACACACACGCGCACACGCTCAAACGCGCGCGCGCACGCACGCACACACACACACAACTGCGTTGCTACTAAAAATTAAAATTCACGATCATTGACATTTGACCTTGAAATTCAACATACAACATACAATCTGACGTGGATTCAGCTCTATTTGGATTCGACATAACATTTTACATGCATGATCCAGTATTTGTGCTTTTGTCCGGCAAGTAACGATTCGGAGAAAATGCAGACTATAATCGAAGTTATGGCTGTTTACGAATGCCACTATAACAACTAGACAACCGAGAGCTCTAATGGGATATCACCAAAGTCGCGCTTTTACAACAGGGCTCCCGCAAAACCTCGTATAAGCCAGACAATGATGAACAAATAGAAGCCCAACTCATCAAAGTCGCGCTTTTACAACAGAGCTCCCGCAAAACCTCGTATAAGCCAGACAATGATGAACAAATAGAAGCCCAACTCATCAAAATCGCGCTTTTACAACAGGGCTCCCGCAAAACCTCGTATAAGCCAGACAATGATGAACAAATAGAAGCCCAACTAACAGAAAGTAAGCTATTTCAAAATGCTACCTCTTGTCTCCTGTGAATGCATCGTTGCCGTTTCTTGTTGATGCTTACTCTTCTGAAGGTCGGCAGTTAGGACAGGGTCAAGCATTTTGGCCAGGTCTGCTTGACTAGTTTCTACTAAAGCCTGAATAAATATACCGAAAGCTTTTGGGCCACGTTTTGGCAGCAAACTTAGCAATTCTGATGTCCTGGCGTAGTGTTTCACTGGATGTACCTGAAAAATGAGAAAACCAATAATTGCGAGACTCGTTATAGCTGACTGACAAGACCCGTTGAATGGAGCGTGCGACTGGTGTTGGTTTAAGGTTCAATCTGCACAAGCAGTGCCGACCGTCGTGTGGGCAACATCCGATTTCTTTCAATTTTCTCACTGAACATTACATTACCATTTAAAAGTTCTGTCCTTTTACTATCAGACACTTTCAATGTTTACCCGTATAGAATGCATATCCAGCTTCAAGCATCTAGTTCCGATTTATTTACTCAGAGTCAATACCAACATTGGAAGTTGGGACTAGTCGAATCTTTGGAATTTGCTCCTTCTTAGTGTTAGATTAGTTGAAAATATTACACTCCGCCATCATTTATAAATATATATGTTTATAACCTTGCTGATATATTGGCATATCCATCCACCTGTTTACAACTTTAATACAGCTTGTTGATTTAGAAACTGACCAACCATTTTGCCCTGATGCACCTCACAGTTTGGTTACCGAGGATTTAGGTGCAAAAGAAGCTACATGTATATATGTATGTATGTGTGTATGTATGTATGTATGTATGTATGTATGTATGTATGTATATATGTATGTATGTATGTACGTACGTACGTATGTATATATATATATATATTATAGAGAGAGAGAGATAGGGAGAGAGAGAGAGAGAGAGAGAGAGAGAGTTGCACTTAAATTTGGAAGCCATTCCTTTATGTGTATATGTAGTTTAAACATACCGTTATTCTTTCCACCATTTCATCTGTGAGTGTGTGGTCTTTTACAAGAATTGAGAGCAGGTCGTTGCCTACATCCAACTCTTCGACGAGCCTGACCTTATTTTTCCGTATCTTGTCTTTATCCTTTTTCTCCATCTTGGTGCCTGCTAACGGATATGATAATTGGCTAGTGAATAATAATCTTACTAATAACCTTATTATGATGAATAACTGGCATAAGTTGTCGAATTATATCATATATTCATGCGCATAATAAATTTAAATTGTGAGGAAATAAGATGAACAATAATTGTTCATCCATCTTCCTCCGCATTTTAAAGCAACACAAGGACCGTGTGAGCCTATCTGGTACTCAAAGATCAGCAGATGTCCCAGATTACACATCCCCCAAGGAACCCCATCGTGCCACATTCGCCATACATGCCGCGCCTATTACCGGCTGCGTCCTGCACCCACGCCAACCAGGGTCGGGTCCAGGGAAAGTAGTCTGGGTTGACGTTCTGGTCGAATGATGTCATCGTACATGTGAGATTGATCGTAATTCCTCTCGTCTCGGTTGATCACTGTCTTTGTTTTGCTTATCCATATCGCTTCTTTCACGTGTCTTCTCCTTCTGTTGGCCTACCTGTTGACCACTTTTATGTTTTCCTAGTCTGTTGTACTGGAGTGTTGCTTAGGGAATCAGTCTTCCCTGGGTATGGAGAGAGAAAAGTGCGTTTCGCCAGCATCGAATTCTGGCGAACTGACTGACGTTATACAATCACATCATAAGCCGGCTAATACCAAAGCCATTGCAACAAGGTAAACATATTACTATCAAGTGCTCCAAAGAAAATTGTTATCCTAGTATTACACTTTAGTCTGCTTGCTGTGAGCCCTGCCTTAGTCTCCTTGTTGTGAGGCCCACTTTAGTCTCTTTGTTGGGAGGCACGTCGTAGTCTCCTTGCTGTAAGGCCCAATTTACTATCTTTGCCGTGAGGCCCACTTTACACTACTTCCTGTGAGGCCCACTTTAGTCTCCTTGCTGTGAGGCCCGCTGCTTTAGTCTCTTTGCTGTGAGGTCCGTCTTAGTATCTTTGCTGTACGGCCCGCATTAGTCTATTTGCTGTCAGGCCCATGTTAGTATCTTTGCTGTCAGGCCCGCAAAAATATATCTTTGCAATGAGGTCCGCCTTAGTCTCTTTGTTGTGAGGCCTGCTTTAGTATCCTTGCTGTGAGGCCCACTTTAGTGTCCGTGCTGTGAGGCCCGTCTTAGTCTCTTTGCTGTGAGGCCCACTTTAGTTTCGTTGCTGTGAGGGCCATTTTAGTCTATTTGGTGTGCGGCCCGCTTTAGTTTCCTTGCTGTGATAACAGCCTTAGTCTCTTTGCTGTGAGGCCCTCTTTAGTCTCCTTTTTATGAGGCCCACATGACTCTCTTTGGTGAGCGACCCGTCTTAGTCTCCTTGTCGTGAGCCCCACTATTTACCCGCCTTAACAAGATTTAACAAGAATTAACTCTAGATGGCAGGTGGACAAGGAAGCCCTTTGGCTTGTCGAGAGTCCAACCCTTTTATCTACGTGTATCCCGCCCTTCTGAGGTATGTGTCGATTTTATTTTTAAACTATTAGTATTGCTACTAGCTCCCACACAATCAGCAGATAATCTGTTCCATTCATTTACTTTCCTTTGTGAAAATGAGAACTTTCTTATATTTAATCCATTTGCTGTGATGTCCGTCTTAGTCTCCTTGCTGTGAGGCCTACTTTAATCTCCTTGCTGTCAGGCCCGTTTTAGTCTCCTTCCTGTGAGGCGCGTCTTGGTCTCTTTGATGTGAGGCCTGTCTTAGTGTCATTGCTGCGAGGCCCACTTTTGTCTCCTAGCTGTGAGGCCCGCATTACTCTCCTTGCTGTGAGGCCCGTCTTAGTTTCTTTGTTGTGAGGCCTTTCTTAGTCTCTTTGCTGTGAGGCCTTTCTTAGTCTCTTTGCCGTGAGGCCCGCTTTAGTCCCCTTGCTGTGAGGCCCGTCTTAGTCTCTCTGCTGTAAGACTCACTTTAGCCTCTTTGCTATAAGGCTCCTTGTTGTGATACCCACTTTAGTCACCTTGCTGTGAGTCCCGCTTTAGTTTCCTTGCTGTGAAGCCCGCTTTAGTCTCTGCTGTGAGGCCCGACTTAGTATATTTGCTGTGAGGCTCATCTTGGTATCTTTGCTGTGAGGCCCGCATTAGTCTATTTGCTGTCAGGCCCGTGTTAGTATCTTTGCTGTGAGGCCCACAAAATATTATCTCTTGCTATGAGGTCCGTCTTAGTCTCTTTGCTTTGAGGCCCTTTTAGTCTCCTTTCAGTGAGGCCCGTCTTAATTTCTTTGCTGTGAGGCTCGCATTAGTCTCCTTGCTGTGAGGCTCGCATTAGTTTCCTTGGTGAGAGGCCCACTTTAGTCTCCTTGGTGTTTGGCCCGTCTTATTGTCCTTACTATGAGACCCGTTTTAGTCTCCTTGGTGTGAGGTCCGTCTTAGTCTCTTTACTGTAAGGTCCGTCTTGGTATATTTGCTGTGAGGCCTGTCTTGGTATATTTGCTGTGAAAACCATCATAGTCTCTTTGCTGGGAAGCCCGCTTTAGTCTCTGTGCTGTGAGGCTCGTCTTAGTCTTCTTGCCCTTGCTATGAAGTCCACTTTAGTCTCCTTGCTGCGAGGTCAGTATCTTTGCTATGAGGCCCACCTTAGTTTCATTGATGTGAAATATGTCTTAGTTTATTTGCCGTGACGCCCGTCTTAGTCTCCTTCCTGTGAGGCCCGCTTTAGTCTCCTTGCTATGCGGCCCACTCACTTTAAACCAATACGGTATTTACTAATAACTAAAAGACATAACCACCGAGTGGTTATATACCTACCAGTTGTCACACGCCACAGTGTCAATAACAATAAATAATAACAACAGGCGATCGTCCCTATAGCAGCTACAGTATTGAGTTCGTGTGCTCTGAACGTCCTCGAACCAACGTTTAGTACACACGACCGTGCGAGTTGATATGAACGAGCCCATACCTTAATGTCTAACCGGGGCGTGAAGAGTCGTCATGGTATTATAGCCACACAGGCGTTCGACTTGCGTATGCTTACGCTGTGCTCAATCTACCAACGTTGTAAAAATAAGCAACTGTATATATATACTTCTAGATACAATACCAGCATATCACATACTCACCTTAGTGTTTATAATTATATACACAATAAACGAGCCCGTTTTTGCAGTCTAACTTTCTGCCAAAACAAGGAAGTGTAGTTCTAGTCTACGACCTCGACCTTGTATCGCGTTACGGTTGATAGACTCCAGTCAAAATGGCGGATGCGCCACCAGTATGTACTCTATTAGTTGTTAGACGGGGCACAACCGCTGAACCGCATACAGGGACACGATCGCACACCGTCCCTAAAACCCTTGTGTCCCTCAGAAATCAAAAATTAGTGTTTAAGAAGGATAAACATTCCGTGAGATATGACCTGCAGTTTTATGAATATATACGGTAAATGGGAGCGTTATGACAAAAGATGTGCTTTGTCATACATTTATTATTTTCATACTTAGCTATAATGTACGGTATAACTCTTAACATATAGTCTGGTTTTTTTGTAAAAGGTGTAGTTTATACTGCGTTTTCACAAACACAAAAATCGCGTTTCCCGAAGAGGCATGGATAAAAACCTGAATGTTTCTATCAACCTCGCGTTTGGGGGACAACCACAATGCGCTGAATGCAGATCTATGCTTTCTCAAGCTGGATACATGTTGACATATTTGAAACAGTTATAACTACTCAATTAGGTTAACTGAGATAGTTCAATGATATGCATGTTACAACATATATATAATAAAAACTTACTGTTAACCCCCTGGACCTGGCCGCGCTATGCTTGCGCTAGCGTGGCGTGCATCCCCTATAGACCTTTGGAATGTGCCCCCGTTTTTATGAGTCTCGGGGGAGGGTGCAATTGGAGGTGATGGTCCCCCTAAATTACCATCCATGGATCTGCGCCCTGTTAATAGCATACGTGGACCCTCACAAAAGAACTGGAGAGAAAACTAAACCTGAATGTTAAGGAAGTGCCTAAATGTCCACTGGAACAATAGGGTTAGGGGAACGGCGTGCAAAACTGGCCCCTGTGGCCAGATTTGTTTTCAAGTTGACATTTTTCATTCTGGTAAATTGTTCTCTACGGAATCTTCTTCTGCCCACTTGTCTGACTACGTCTGTGCTAAAATATAGCGTATTTCTGTTCAAATTACTGTATATAAGGGATGTTTCAGAACACCACCCGATTTTTGACTTGCTAAAAAGGATCCACTTGTATCATTTAGCCATTATCACACATTTCGCAAATACACTGTGCATATTGTAGGATTTTTTTTACATTTTGTTCTCAATCGAAGTTGACGTTTGTATGACCTGAGCGTGGTGATGCATGCCTTTTCTTAGTTACTCGACTTTCACCCTGTTGATTGATTTCCTTCCAGTATAGGTGGGACACCCGCTACGATGTTTATCATCATGGTTGGGTGATACACGGAACTTGTCAATATACTTATATATTACACTGCTTGATAATACAATAATATAATGTGTATCAATACAGCTCATATTGACATTATGTATTTATAAAATGTATTAGTGATATTATCCTTTGGCTTAATATTTTTTTTAAATTATTATTATTGTATAACTGGGTAATATGTAATATCCTATATAAAATAATGTAATACAATGAAACCGTACAAATGCAGGTGTGTGTATTGTATCAACAGCATATTGACGATATCGAACCCCTGTTAGCATAGCAGACAATATGGGGGCCCGTTTGGGCGCATATCACAGCCTCGGGTTAATAATCAATTTGAATACAAACTCTCCATGTTTTTAAAATATAATACATATATATATATATATCAGAGCATTTATGTTTGACTTATGCGTACCACAGTTTCCGTTGTTTTCAACGCGCACAAAACAGAAATATGTTATTTGAATATAGTGCTAACATTTTAAGAAAAGTGTGCAAAACAATCGTTTTGAACTCACCTCTTTGAATGTGCGTTTCGCACTTCCGACCAACGTTCACTAGGGCCCATTTATGAGTTACTTAGCAGTGCCACCACACATTTAACTGTATATAGTACAACAACGCCAAACGGCTGGGGCCCGTTTTGGGCAGGGGGCCCGTTTTGCACGCCGTTCCCCTACAAAATGAAGATCTATATGGACATGCAGACGAACTCACAAACAATATTCGCAGAAAGCGCATGCAACTAGCTGGCTATTCAACTTGGACACCCACTCATGACTAGAAAACAGAGGGAAACAGAAGAAAACATACACCAAACTGTACTGCAAAAACCTCGATGTTGAAGAGACAGACCTTCCATCCCATGATGAACGATCGACCTATAATTATGGAAACGGCTCATCTATTCTATGCTCCGACCATGGCCAACCAATGGTGATGAACAACAAACAAGATCCGTTAGCACCTGTAGGTAAGCCGAAATTTCGATAGACACAACCACACACCTGATCGGTTTTGCCCCACCCCTATTTTAAAATCTAATCCATAACATGTTTGACGGTTAGTCAATGTATACACACCAATCTACTGTATCGATGCTGGTGTTTATAAAATACTGACCAACCATGATATGAACGACGCAAACACAACAAATAACATTCCACATTTTTCGCCGCTGCGTCGCTGTAACTTCAGCTTCGCCGCTGTCTCGGGTGCGAACTCATGACATCTGAACACGGGGGGAGGGGGTCAGTGGTGTTGAAAATTTTATTTTTTACGTCGCGCCGCTACTGTCAATTTACCTTCTCCGGCTTCTCTCCGCTGCTCGGCTGAAATGGTGACATCCGGAGACAGGGGGAGTGGGTTTGGAAAAAAATTGCGCCGCCGCGCCGCCTGTTACTGGGAGGGGGGCCAGAAAAACATACGTCTGTCCCCCAATTGCACATACCTTTTACAGTCGACAAAAGTACATATTAACAGTCACATTAAATTTAGATTTCCACCCGCCATTGACGCCCGCCACAAAAACAAACATTTACGCTCACATTCAATGGGGGGACAGAACCATGTCTGCCCCACGGAGAAATTCCAGGGGGCCCAGCTGCCCCTCTGCCCCCATGTGTATTAATTGTCATCGGCAGGAACACCAGTTCCTTCAATTGGTTGCTATAACAGACTTTCAAAATACCCGTGAAAGGACTTAATTACGCAAAACGTTGACATTGGCGCACGAAGCCACCTACAATGTTAATAGATTAATAGCGAATGCAACAAAAATGCACACAACATCGCTGGTGCAATAACATTAATTTACAACCAGGAGATGGCAAAAGCTTTGTGTCAAATATCAAAGATATAAACGCCAGTGTTCAAAACACAGCCAGGTTTATTTATCATGAAAATCTAATGGCAAACAGCCTGCCGGATCAAACGAAATACGTTAATTTAATCTGTGAAAATCGCCCAGTGGCAATAAAGTCTCGCCTCTCCAGCATATTTTTTCATAACTTTGATACTCCTTATTGCATAGGCCAGCAACCTTTTCGAATGGAGGGGGACAAACAAGTGAGATGGTAAGCGGGCCTCATGTTTATTTATTAATATTGATTATCATTCGCTTAGTCTTCGTGGAAACTAGTATTAATTAAAACTTATTATGTTACGAATGTATAACATTCTAGATCCTATATCTATTTTATGTTAATTATTATGTTACGAATGTATAAACATTCTACCTCCTGTATCCATTTTATGTTAATTATTATGTTACGAATGTATAAACATTCTACCTCCTGTATCCATTTTAAGTTCATTATTATGTTGCGAATGTATAAACATTCTAGCTCCTATATCCTTTTAAAGTTGCATTCTGAGTGAATTACCATTTTTAACGCCATTTTAGGAAAGTGAATCGTACCTTGGCTGCATATTTTATATGTTCTGAACTTATGCCATTTGACCCACATGCTTTATTAACACCAAGCTTCTTATAGCATGTGTTACTTCCTCTCCTGTAACTACAAGTTCCTCATAGGGGGTATCACAGTAATATTTTTTATTAACATGCATCTACACTACTATTGTTGACCCAATTTGACAAGTCAGAAAAATGTTTACGCTATAGATCTACAATCTCTGTTCCACCAGATAGACCTTCAACACTCGATGGGAGTGTACGTTACAGTTATTGATATAGTCTTTATCTCTCTCCAAAAGGCCTCCGAATTAAGATCTGCTAGGTTCTTAGAGAGCCTTCTTGCGTAACGTATTTTCATTGTTCTTGATAAATCGTAGAGCAAATTTCAATCTAGCTTTGTTTTGCACGTGCATATCAGATACAGGTTCCTGTCTGGGTTTCCCATCATTAACCCACGTGTCTGATGTCTCCGGAGCTAGCATACAGGTTATCCACATACTCTGCCCATCCACGTTTATTTGTATACTTTTTCTTCTCGTTTCGCGAGATTCGTTCACCAGCATGTGTCAGCGAATTTATTATGTCACTACACAGTTTATTTACAGATTTAATATGATTTTCATCAGAGCATCGTGTATCTTTACATCCTACAGCCTCAGTTGGAACATGAATCTCATGTAAGTAATTATCAGTGACCATGCAATATTTACTTGTGTCATTATCTGTCATAGTATTCCACCTAATCTTTGCTGTACCATTATTATAATACTGCCCGTTAAATTTGGGAAACAGTCACTATCGACATACACTTTGAATGGTATATGATCGTCATCACTGACAGTATACAGGATATCGATCTTACATATACTGTTGTGAACTGAACATCATGGCTTGCTGTGACATGACCCAACCAGGAGGCTGTATTCCACCGTTCACTAACATGATGTGCACGAGTGTTCCGTTAAGTGGCACAAGACGAAATTGTTAAATTATTTTCAGAGCAGAAATTTAGCATGTGATCAGCAAACAACGAGTTATCAATGTCACTTAAGTTGGTATTCCAATCACCACGACTTCCATCTGTAAATAAGAGAAACTGTGAAGTCCGATATTACATAAAACGGTGCGCAACTCCCGTGCACGCAGTTGATGGTTTGCAGTTGTATCCCACAAAAAAAAACTTAATCAGGAAAGCGGAAACGAACTGGAAGAAACAAACTGGAAGAGTTTTTTTGTTCTATGTTCTCGTCCGTTGAGTTGGACATTCAGCAATATGAGATGCGCCGTGATTTCGATAAGAAAGGTAAAATCGCACATGCATGGTTCTGGATATTCATCGATTTGTTACACGGTTTTTCGAGGGGGTGATGTAATAGGCCCTGAATAACTTTGCCTGCATCATGTTTAATATTTCCCATCAACGAAACAACTCATTTGGTTGTTTATACCATGGAAGGTGCACCGTGCATTTTGTCACACCGCAGGCCGCCGTGTGTGCAATCTCGCTCTTAGTCCGCGGGCCGCATGAAATGGCTTCGCGGACCGCATGTTGCCGACCCTATCCCTATCATTTTCACATTGGTTCGTTGGCGTATGAGAGGCAAGGTCCTGTCAATAGCATCGTGCTTTTAGTTCTAGTTGTCTTCAGCTTGTCGTCCTCGGTGGTTCTTTTACGTCCCAAATAGAGACACGTCTTACTTCCAGCATCAAAACAGACTTACCAACTTGATACAGAATGGCTGGGCTAGTGATCCCTTTTGTTTCTTGCGAGAGGAATTAATATACCCCCGGAGTGACCGAACTCTCAATTTCATCAGGAAGAATTTTTTATACTGTTAAAAATAGCTATTCTAACATATTAATGTGACTGTGCCACCGACGTATTGTTTCGGTTTTCCACAAAGTAGGAATAGGTATACCTTTATAAAATTTGCAACTCTATTAGTAATCAAGAATAACAACCGATTATGTCACAATAACCTTCATCGAGAACTTCATATAGTTTTTTTATTACATATCTTAACGTTAAACACATTTATTCTCCAGAACATCTGCAAGTTTCTCACGGGTACCGAATGGAAGTTCGGACCGTCATTGTCCCACGCCCTTGCCTTTCGGAACAGTTGTAAATATCAATTAGACTACGCCCACGACGTCAGTGGCATATTTAAGAGAAATGTTTGTTTTAAAAAGGAAATAGTTTATACTCTCCATTATAAAAAATAATTGTAGGGCCTAATGATGTCTTCCATAGTATAAACGTAGGCCTATACACACCGCGCACCAATTACTCCCAGCTGCACCCTCCTTGTGGCTCACTGAAAACCGCCTACTACACCCTCCTTGAGGTTCACCAAGTACCTCCAACTGCACTCCTCGCCCAAATATTGGGTTCTAAAGACATATATCCAGCTTCGACCCAAAATATTAGCGGGCTTTAGGGTCCGACGGTCGAATATTAAGTGGCGCCATATACTGATATATCAGACTATGAAAGTTACTAACAACGTAATCTTCGTAAACTCTATCCCTGACAATAATAAACTTCTTATTGCATGTTTACAAAGGCAGACATGCAAAAACGTTAATTTGCCGTTATATAACGGGAATAACACACGTTGACGTTTGTCGAGCGTTAGCGCTGGATAACACCACGAGTTGCAGCAAATACTGACTGTTGTTGTTCTCCTCGCAGCAAGAACAAGAATAGACTTGCTTGTCTAACCAATGTGTTTGAATATATATAATTTCTTGTAGAAGGCAGTTTTACTAACGTAAATGGGACAATCTTGTAGGTATATTCACAAAATATTACCAGTTCATGATGCGCTGCTAAATTGCGTGATATATCTAAGTGTTGTAGTGCATGAACTTCAAATGGAAATGGATCCCGTTTCAGCCGTCAGCTGTACAACTCCCTCTTTTGGAGCGAAAGGAGAAACAAGCCCATAAACCTCCCTTGCTAGTACATATCTGGTAGTCTCTCCATGGACAATGAAGACCCCAGCTTACCTTCTGTGTGTACACCATTGCTTCTGGGCAAGTTGTGGCCTCAGCTAGGCTGCTGGTGGGTATGTGCCTGGTGCCTCAGAGGGACAGTGTACACTGGTGTCCCAAGGCACAATATCCCAGTCCCCAATTACAGGTAACCAGAAAAGGCAGGTGAGGCATGTCTTTTTTCTCAACATGAGTACTGGTTACTAATTGTGATTACATTTTTTGTTTGGCATGTTATTACAAAATGGGTACATATTATACAATGGGCTTCATTTTATTACAAAATGGGTCATAACAGTCATCCCATGTTGTGCAAAAACCACTAGTGAACCATTGTACAAATGATAATCATTCCGACAGCTACACAATGAAGCAACAAGCACAGCATAATGTGGAAAATATTGATTACTTCTGCAACTTTTGCAGCACATCTTCTAATTCCACAACCTGCATCTTCTGTGATTCAACATAACAGTAGCAAAACAGACGCATGAAGCTTTATTAAAAGTTCTACTTCAGTCACACTGATACACTATTACTCTGGCGTACAAAGGTGCTTGTAGTTCCCCACTCTGTTACCCCAGGAGATGGGGTGGTAGGATTACATCCTTGTCCCTTGTAGTAGGTTGTATCTAGATATGTATGAAGTGTAGATTAAAAAACGCCCACAGTAGAAACATTTAACAGATGTGGCCTCTGCATCACAATTTGTCATCTGCAAAGATGACATTTATTTCACATAAAAATCCAATTTCCTGTGTGTCACAATTTAATGTAGACAAAGCCAACATTTATTTTACACGAAAAACAAAAACAATTAATAAATAAAAATGTTACTATAGCTAAAGCATATTGTACAAAATATTAGTCGAAATTAGTTGAAGCATGTTATTCACACAATGTGCTCAGAAGCTGTTATGTTGTACTCTTTCTAAAGAAAGTTAGCATGCACATCATTATCACAACATCTGTACACTTGTCCAGTGTATACCTCTGTTACCTGGTTGAGTATGTTTACCTCTCAGGAAACTTTGTCTTTCTCTCTGTATACTTTCAGCCATATCTCGCAGCCTTCTTCAGCAGAATTAAGTTATGGTCATGTGACACAAGCTGGAGCATGAATGGCAAAGAGAAAACTAAAAGTTTTTTGAGAAGTAAATATACTCAACATGATTAACCAAGAAACTGGATCATCACTACATTCAAGGCTTTGTTACCTAGTTTTGAGAGAGTGCACATGCTTAGCTACCTCATCCATAACGAACACTGGCCAGTCTGTGGCCACACAATAAACAAAGAAGACTTCATGTCTTCGACACACTGCAATAGCATATAGATACAGGACATATTCTCCCACAGCTCAATCACTGATAATCTCCATGACTAGCTGCCAACAGTGACATGAAAGCTTGTAGAAAACTACCAGACAGTTGGTGATCAGTGCACCGATTGTGATGTGTGAATCTATAGAAATCTGTGGGTGATGCTGATCTGTCATGGCAAACTGCTTGATCTGACTTGGCAAACTGCTTGATCTAACCATAAAATCCAGGAAATAAGTAGAGCTTCTTTCTCAGAGTTGTTCTTGTTTCCGGCATCTGAACGTAGAGGCCGCTAGATTTGTGCTCATCGAAAAACGTGTGTTTTTCACTGACTTGGTGCTGAACCTGGTGTAAGAGATAGGCCAGTATGAGATAGATCAAGCGTTTGATTGCAAAGTTAAAGATACGGTAAATGATGAATACAAGAGTGGTATGTTTATTGCATGAATCCCTGGAAACAGCCCTTCATGATTATGGTTCTTTGATGTCCAAATATGTTGTGTGTGAATAGTTAAAACAACATCCCCAGTCAGTTTAATAAAAAAACTAGTTTTAGTCATTACAGTCTGGTAACTTAACTTGCCAAAGGCAATTGTTGGGCAATGTTTACCCTTCAACCCACTGAATTTATCGATGACATGGTTTTTTGAAAGAGCAAGGAAAGTTGACAACATGAACATAAAAAAACATGTATTATGCATTCATGTGAAGATTCTAATTTTGAACAACACTTGAATTGATTCCTGTGTAGGAGTTAAATAAGTTATTAGTTTGTCTGATGTTTTTATTAAAACTACCTAAACAGATGGCACAAACGCACCGGCACATTGTAATCGATACTTTGTAGGTTTGCTTTTTTGCAAAATTAATCTAACATGAAACGAGCAAAACTATTGAATTGAGAAGGAACTTTTATTTATAAAATACTAGTACTTGAAAAATTAGCTTAAAATAATTGCAAATTTCTTGACTTGAATGTAGCAGGTATATTTCATAAAGCCTGCGTGAAAGATCACAGTTCATATGGAGTGCTACGGAGATTCTGTGCAAACTTCCAAACAAACCCAAATGCTTACTTTTACAAGCAGGTCCATGAAATGTTCTTTGTAAGCAAAGTTGGCGAATATCTTCACAAGTTCTCGAATATACCAGCTGCCACTTTCCGGAAGTCTCCATGACTTGTATCCTGGAACATTTCAATACCCAGACATTAATTTCACATGTAATGTTACATTTAATGTTGATTTGTTTGCAGCCTATTCATTGTCAGAAGTTAAATCTTTTTGGTAATCATAATCAACATTTCCAGAAGTGCTAATTGTATTCACAATAGAGATCTGGTGATATAACCTCGTGGACTGGATCATTAATTTACTTACATGTGTGTGAAGTAATACTGATGATTCAAGCATATTTATTTGGCTGTGTCTACACCACAAGTATCATGATTACTACCTGTGACGGTGGAATAGGCGAGCACCATGTCTGCCTTCTCATGCACATTAGGGAGAGAAGGCATCGAGTCTGCTGTGTCTCCAAGACGTAGTTCCCTCAGTCTCTGTGCCATGTCTGTGTCCACAGACTCACAAGCACCGTCTGCCTGGGGAACGCCTCGGGTCGAGTCTTCTGCAACACAAACCCACATGTCCACGCTCTTAAATGCATGCTCGCACGGTAAAAGGAGGTAGTCTGTTCCTAATTTTTCATTTATTAATTAATACAATGTCCTTAAGACTATACTAACTATGTTGAAGGTAAACTACCTGCCAAATTGTGTTTAATAAGCCTGTAACAACGGTCGCAATTTGAAGGTACGAGCACGGAAACATGTTCAAATTGTAAACAAAACATCCAGTTTGAAAAGAAGCTTTATTGGCAATACGGCCGAGTCGGGCTGAGTTAACTGCAATACCCTTTGATGTTCAACTTTCCCACATTGAACACAGCAAACTTCCTGTTACAAATTACTACGACCGCTAATTCCAGGTAGACGAACAGACTACGTACGTCTCTTTAAAGCTATACTGGCTGTATGTGTGACAGAGAGCATAAAGTACATATCACAAAAACTGAGAAATAGCCTAAATACATTCATAGAGGGGAAAGTATAGATATTTTGGTTTTTAATGGGGTTCGGTAGTGCAGTAGTTGGAACATTGGACACTCAATCGAGAGAAATGTGGTACAAATTCTCTTATAACCATTTCAAAGCTTGGGCAATTTTGTTCACTCCAAATTGATTCTATTCGACTGAACAGGTCTGCGAGGGGGTAGAAGGTAGTGTCTTGAGCAGTCCTAAGGACTGAATACTGTATATAAGAACTTAACATGTTTTAGTGAAAGTTTCAAAATGCGCCAAACGTTGAGGAAATAATGTTAATATGCATTGTTTTAATAAAAAAACGGTGTTGCAGTAATCATAAAAGTTAGTGCTCCTTACCTCCTTGACAGGCCTGGATGATGAAGAGCTTGGGTTTGCCAGACAGCTGAGGACAGTTTTTGCCATCAAACATGGTGGTGATCTGTTCAATGGAGATAGTTTTGCCGTCTGCTCCAAAGATGTGTCCCTTGGCACCATGACTGAGGATACACAGGAAGAAGGCATTCGCTGACGGCTGCTGACGCCTGCTCTCTTCTTCCAGGGTATCTCGTATTGCCTGCAAACAAAACAAACAGGAATACACATGCGTCGATGTCAATGAGAATTCCAGAACTATAATTGGCATTTCAATGTAATTGTTCTCACATATAGCAGACACACACACACACACACATTTAGAGATACTCATACAAATGCATGCCACAGAAGCATGCACGTATTTTACAGATACACATACATGTTCACAGATACGCTCACGCATGCACACGCAAACGCACACACAAATAACATAAAACAAAGCAGATTCTAAAGTTCAGATTACAAATTGATTGAAGCACCACTCACCTTGGCTGTCAGATCAGAGTGAGTGACTGTATCAAAGCCAAGTTGTATGAACAGCTCTTCTAAATTAATGAGGTCGAAGATGCTGCCGTCTCGGGTTGGCTGGCCCCTGCTGAAGTGCTCATTGCTGATAATAACAGCTCGGCCTCGAGGCTGCGAACTCATTCGGTACACATCACCCTGTCAACACAAGTAGTTGCAGTTACTTAGCAGTCATCAATGTTGTCATTCATATAAACTCAGGTGATTAATAGAACGAATACGGTATATATATATATATATATATATGGGCATATCTCCACTGTACTGCGACTCAATGGGCATTATAAGGAACATTTTGAAATGCTGATTTGGATAACAAAACAAAGTTATGTTCCATTTTTAGGAATACATCAGTCATAGCCATCATAAAGATATAAAACAAATTAAAAAAGTCAAGAATGTGTGCTATTAGGTTGTACTTTTTCGTCGAATATTGACGAAAATGTGGCTTTAAGAACGTTTGAAAGTGTGACATAAAAAAGTGCCAATTTTAATGTTCTATCAAAGCATTAAAAAGTGTTTTGTTTGGCATGCAGTGATGTAAATAAATAAAATACATACTATTCTTCATGAATATGTGTTTTGTTCTATGTTTTATGAAGGAAAAGATATTTTTACAGTCTAGAAATTGTGTGTCACGGTCGTGATGCATTCCTTCAATGGTGTAATACTAGTACTAATTAAATTGTTTTATCGCTTTTATTTCAACCAGGGTTTTGCCTTGTAAGATACTCTCCGATAGGTGTAAAAAATGATTCACTACATTTCCAACACTATTTTGTGGGATACTCCCGTATTTTATACTATCCGAAACAAGAGGAAATTATTTTCTGTCAATAAATCACGACCGTTCGTCCCATCAAGAAATCAGACTTCTTCCAAAACTGTGCAAATGAAAACCAAGTGGATATCATGTGTCAGCATACAACTGGTCATGTGATTCGACGTTGCCGCCGTTTTCTGAAGAAGGAGATGATGGCGTCAAATTGAAGATAAGAAATATTCCGTCAACTTTTTTGTATATATCATGACCGTGACAATCATCACGACCGTGCAGATATAACTAAATTGAAGGCGCATTATCAACAGAATCTCGGCATGTATAATATAAATCTTGCCATGTTATTTCTCTCGATATTTTGTGGTGTCTTCGTGTGTTGGATTTCTGACAGTTTTATTGATGGTGTACGGTCGTGATGTTTGACCCTACAATTTATCGGGTCCACTCCACTCCGACACTGACCATCCATTCCGACATTGACCATCGACACTGACCATCCACTGTGGCACTGACAGTCTACTCTGACATTGGCCACCACACTGACCATATACTCTGGCACTAACTAATCACTCTGGCACTGACCATCTACTCTAGCATTGACCATGCACTCTGGCCATCTATTCCGACACTGACCATGCACTCTGGCCATCCATTCCGACACTGACAATTCAAACTGACACTGACCATCCCCTGTGGCACTGACCATCCATACGGACATTGACCATCCACACTGACCATCCACTCTGACACTGACCATCCACTCTGACATTGACCATCCACTCTGACATTGACCATACACTCTGACATTCAAGAGATGGCTGTTTATATAAGTGAAGTTACAAAGCAACAAATTATTTACACATGCTCGAAACTGAAATGATGTCTTGAATTGATGACCACTAGGTCTAACTTCCATTATCTGGGTAAGGACAGAATGGCAAATGAATAAAACTGATGACTTTGGTGACTCTACACTGTACTTGAAACAAATAACATTTTTCCACAACTTCAACAAACCTCATTGATTTTTTTCGCAGCATCAATTTCATCGACAGGATGAATTTTGACAGCTAACATCCCCTGTTCGGTATCTACAACAAAGGACAACATTAGGGTTTGAGCTGTTTGTATATCATGACAATGTAGACAGATGAACTTGTACGGTGGCATCAGATAATTAAATATCCGCTTTAGGTCAAGATTGTTAAATTACAACATGATTACACAAGTAACACAACATAAATGTTAAGAAAGCCTGTAATGAGAGTAAAAGGTACTTTCTGATATACTGTATTCATTCTATTAAGCGTACAGTACGCTTAGCAAATATTTGAGACATGGAAATATGTAAAAATAATTGTTCCAATAAGCGTACAGGGGGGTGCACCCATTTTCTTTGGTTCCTGTGGTTCCTGAGTACAGCCATCTCAGCAGACATGACTGGCAAGTGATTTATGCATCTCACATACGAGCAACAAGATACCAGAACACTAAAAATCTGATAATTTAGGTGGACCTTTCGATGTTGTTTCATTACCAAGCTTTGAATCTAGTGTGATTTTGGTAGAAATTAAAACACAATGATGGATTCAACAGTCAAGGTTGGCATTGAGATCACTGTCACAGTGTTGGATGCTGCTAAAAAGGGGTGTACGCTAATTAGGGCATGTACGCTTAATAGAACGAATACGGTATATATAGCATGACATCCAGTCCTTAGGACTGTTCCAAGCAGTTTACTACCTGGCTGACTTGTTCAATCGAACACCATCTTGACTTCTCTGGGAAGTATCCTCAGAGTAACATTTTAATACAGCTGCAACTCATTAGTGTTGTCAATCATTTTGTACACATTTAAGTGGATACACTGAGTCAGGGAAGTGAAATAGACAAATACGAATGACAGCAATGAATTATTTTAAAGAGGTGCAGAAAACATGACAGCATGTTTTAGGCATAAATATGCAACTTTTAGAAACATGTTGTCTAGAAAATTACTTGGAGCCTGTGCATACCACAACCAGCAGCGTCAGTCATCTTTTATCTGGTCATGTGTAAATGGCTAATATTGGCTAATAGTGGTCACCAGTATATGTAGACTGCATTGTTAGAACAATGATCAACTAATGGTACTGTAGAGAAATTATCAAGTTGTAATGAGTCATCGATGAATCAAAATATTTTTCTCACAATGTGATACATTTGTCAAGAATCGTAATATGTAGACGATACATGCAGACATGATTTCCAAAATGTTATTGTGTCAAATTATTTTATCAAAAGCATGCATTCACAACTTGTCAAAACAACAAAGTCAAAGGGCACATATTTTATAATTATAATAGGTCTGCCTCAAAAGGGGTACGAAATAATGCTGTGAATTGATGCCGTTCACAGCAATAGTTAGACCATTAAAGTGCAATAAAAATGATCAAACACAGTTTTTTGATAATCACATGTGCCTTTCTGTATCTCAAGTGATGCAGTATACAGTGTAAAGGAATGAAAATGTGCAATATATAAAGGACCCAATACGTACAAGATTTTCATTATGTATTGCAATTTCTATTGCATGATGACACACAAGTTGCAATATCTACAGTTTCATGGCTCAGTGATCATTGCTAACCTAGAAACTGCTTACCATCCATTGGCTGTGAAGGCAGCCGTAGTGGCACAGCATGCTCATTTTGTCTTGGCTGAGCTTGTGCACCGATTCCTGATTCCAGCAGGGTAGCTAGGTGAGTTTGATTAGTGCATACCAGGGCATCAACAAATACACTGAACGCGCCTGGACCTCGTTTTGTGAGGACATTCAGCAGCTCAGAGGCTCTCTTTTGCTTAGTTGGCTTAACCTGGAAAAACAATGTGACACAGATGGTTTATTAATGCGACTAAAGCTGCCGACCAATCTATATTTGATATTATATATCACAACAGTTTACAGTTGAGTGTTTTTCCTACGTAAAATTATGTGAAGTGGTGCGGCAGACAAGAGGAATGCCAAAAATACAAACTACAATACATAATTGCTTTATAATGGTGCCAAAATTGGTTACTGTCTATAAGTCTATCTTTGTGCTAAATGCTCAATTTAACACATGAATAACCCTACAGTGCTATGTTTGGGACATACCTGACAATCAGGTCCTCCACAATAACATTGGTAAACATAGCTACATAACATTTTGCTTCTGTCTATGCTACTGTAATGCACAAAACAAATGGACAAAATTACCTCTTCCTAGACATTCCACACAAGCGCTGTATTACATGAATCATACCTAAAAATACCGATCATTACATAATCACATTCATGACAGCACTGCAGTTTGAAATATACCTCTATTTCTTCTATCATGGTTTGAGTCAATATGTCATTCTGTTCCAAGTGGGCAAGCAAATCTTCATTTACAATGAGATCTTTTATGAATGCCACACGGTTGCAACGCAACTTCTCTCTGTGTCTCTCTTCCATTCTCAGTACCTGCCACAGAAAGGAAGGAATATTAACAAACATTCTCAGCAGTGTTCGAAATTAAGGCCCAAAATCCGTCCCGCCGATTCAATTCGCCAAAATGCTCAAGTTATTGGCTCGGCACCACCGGTTCACAAATGCCACTGGTTTATCTCGGCAGACACGGCTAGGCTGCATCCGATGCATAGTTCATTAGAATTCTTAGACCTGACTCAGTTATAGGAGACGTTAAACGCAATGTTGGTAATAATTCAACAATAATTCTTCAAAACTGAACTCTTATCATGCGAACGGTTGCATTCAGTAACAAAACTAACGAACGCCAAGTCTAAACATCAGTGGCATCGTCACCAGCAGTGTAGTTTTCCAAGAGTCAGACTGGACGTCATTTTTCATAGTTTTGCAGCGTCCTAAGGACTAAATTTTACAGTGTTTGGAAGTTGTCTCGGTTGTAGGTCAAAGCTAAGCATGCTTTTTGTTCTTTATCTACAAATAAATTTGGATTTAGAAATTTTGCCTAAGTCCAAATTTGACTGCTAACTGTTTAATATCTTATGTACTTACATGTAAGATTCAAATGATAGACATTCACATGTGGAAAAATGAAAAATGGAAATGTGCCGATGTGGATTGCAAATTAGTCTGGACCAGTTCATTTTTTTGCTAATTTCAGACACGGTCTCAGTACCTGCCACAGGAAGGAATGTCAAACATCAAAGTATTAACTGAAGGGTTTCATGGCAAAGCGATATATCCATTTTCTTCATTTTGAGAAAAAGTTACTGTTGTGCTTCATCCTCAAAGATTAAATAACAATTTGTGAATGAAGTTAATATATATTTATAAGGTGTACGAAACAAAAGAGGCAACACCTTGGTAGAATGGGCAACATCAAGAAAGTACAAAATCATGAATACCATGTTCCAGAAGAAAGCAGGGAGGCGATGGACATGGAAAAGCCCAAACGGAGAAATGAAGAACGAAATTGACTACATCCTGACAAACAAGCCAGACATGGTCACTGACATAACTGTCATCAACTAAGTCAACATTGGAAGTGACCACAGAATGGTAAAGAGCAACATCAAACTAGACGTCAAGGCTGAAAGAAAAAGTTGGTAAACAAGAGACCACCGAGTGTAGATACCACACAAATCAGAAGAAAACAGATTGAATTCCAACTTGGACTGGGAAATCGATTTGAGACACTACAGGAACTAGACGACATCGACATCATGAGCGAAAACATCACTGAGATGATCCAACTAAGTGCAACAAGTGTAGCCAAAGCAATAAACAGGCATGTAGTGATGAGAATATTATCACCGACACGAACGCTAATGAAGAAACAATGAGAAATGGTGGATAACGGCGACCGTAAAATATGGGCCAAGTGGCCCTTAAGTCCTTTGGACTAATACATCTATATGTGACCCCTGACCAAATGAGTGATAAGTCGGAAAAACTGTAACATTGTTTTCTTACATTCTTGTAAAGGTTTGGTAGGGTGCTTTACACGGTTTCAAAAATTATGACTGCTACAAAAATTGGTGAAGTTATGGAACATTGAACATGGTAGGGGTCAAAAAGTGAAAATGAAGAAAACGGCTGTTGAAGTTTTATATTATATATGCAAATGGACTGCATGGAAATATTACATGCATGACATTCAAATGTGGCACACAGTGTGTATGTTATGTTGCAATGATACACAGGAAGTACAAATGTGCTGCTACAAAAACTTGTTATGCTAGATTATGTCTTTATGTGTAAAACTAAGAGGACAGATTATTTGAGAGCAAAAGGTAGACTCACTGTTTGACATAGTTTAAAACCTACAGGCAACTGTCCAGTTTAACAGGAGTCTATCAAACAATAGCAGGCACTACCACATGAAATGTCTATGAAAAATTAGAGAAAAAGTTACTGAACAGTTTTTGAGAAAAAAAACAGCCTCACATAACTAATTATACTTATTGTTAATTTGTTCTATTATCTGACATTGTGCCAACAGATTGGTGTATTGGGATCATTAAGCCTATATAATTATTATATAAACATAGCAGCAGACACTGGGACAGTGTGACTGCTGCCTGGCTAAATGGATGCAATGGTGCTTTGAAGTTAGTTCTTCTGCCAACTATCTTTT
The DNA here is from genome assembly GCA_020002185.1 of Paraescarpia echinospica. Lineage (NCBI taxonomy): Eukaryota > Metazoa > Annelida > Polychaeta > Sabellida > Siboglinidae > Paraescarpia > Paraescarpia echinospica. The sequence goes on along the minus strand of CM034537.1, from coordinate 32,986,240 downwards.
TCACACAAGCCTATAGGTTTAGTAGCTGCCAGCACACTACTGAGCCTAAACTACCATGCAGGTGTGAAAAACGTGCTGATGTATTTGAACTTGACCCACTAATTAACTGTCCACCAAGCAGTAGCAGAACAGTTTATAATAATAATAATCCACAAGTTAAGTGGCAGTGATCTTTCTTTTATCATTCATGTGATGTTTATTGTGAGCAGGGCGGACAAATGGTTATCATACATAGACAGGTACAGAAAGAAACTGATGTTTTCTATAAAAAGAACATGTTTGCCTATCAATGGCATGTATTTCCGATTGTGGGTGTTTCTGCATAAATCAAACAACCCTGTATGTAATTATTAATCAAATGTTTTTTGGTGAATCATAGTTACAGATCATTAAGGGTTATGATGGAAGTAAAATTTTGACATGTTTACTGTTCACTTATTGCACCATGTCTTGCATTTAGAGGAATAATTATAATAGAAAATAAAATGTTGTGGCACATATTTTTAAATACATGCATTGATGTGAAATCGGGAATTACTTTTCTGTGGACTAAGAATAACTAATTTCAATTAACTTTCTGCTTATATAAAACAACTGCATAAAATATATATATCCATACAAGACACAGACTCCGCATGTGACAGATGTTTTGGGAAGGGGAATAGTGTTCTGTTTCTGGTACAAGGTGTATGTTGACCCAAGCCTCTGCCAGTGACCAATTACAGATTAGTCACACTTTCAACCAGCAGTCACAGTGACCCAAGCCTCTGCCAGTGACCAGTTACAGACTAGTCACACTTTCACCAGCCAGGCACAGTGAGGTGTGACAGATGTTGTGGGAAAAGGGATTAGTTGAACAAAAGGACTGGAAGCATGATAGATCTTCTGCTACTGTAGACCATATTTAGTTAGCAAATTTAGCATTTTAGGGGACCTTTGAAGCCCTTAGAATGATTCAATCAAATACAAATTTCTTGTGTATTAGAGAAAAAGTTACTTAAGAGTTTTTGAAAAAATAGGCAAAATGTGAAAATTTACCAGTTTTGGGGTCCTTTTTTGGGGGGGTCATTAGGTGCCCTTAGAATGATTCAATCAAGATTTCTTGTGTACAGTTACACTACCACATGAAATGTATATGCAAAATTAGAGAAAAAGTTGCTGAACAGTTTTTTGAAAAAAATAGGCAAAATGTTACATTTTTACCTGTTTTGGGGTCTTTTTTGTGCATAGTGGCAGTGCCCTAAGATATGTTTATGCCAAATTAGAGAAAAAGTTGCTGAACGGTTTCTGAGATACGGCAGCTAACGGTGGACGCAGAGTGATGGCAATAGTCCCTTGGACCTTCGGCCAAAGGACTAAAAACAAATAGAGTACGCAGAAATATGCAAGACCATCAAAAAGAAAGTGAAGGAGGACATCAGAAAGTATTAAACAAGGAATCATACGAGAAACGATTATGTCATCAAAGAGCCTGAAGAAAACAAGAAGAACGCAGGCACTAGGCCGAGACAGACTGATTACACTTCTAGACAAGCAGGGTAGAGAAATACAAGACCAAGATATGATCATGGAACGAATAGATGAATTCTACACCGAGCTATATGACAGTGAACAAAGTACCATAATTCACACCGACCCGAAAGAGGTACCAGAGATAACACCATGGGAGGTGGAAGCTGCGCTAAGAGATATGAAGAATGGGAAGACATCAGGCAACGAACATGTAAACATTCAAATATTAAAAGCAGGAGAACTCAGAATCAATTTATTTGACCTATAAATATGATACATATATATATACAATGAATAACATAAGTAATAGATAAGGTCGGGAGACTCCCATTAAGATATATAATATCGCTAGCACAGGAGCCAACCCATAAATATAAACAAACAACAAAATTTATATGTCACAAATCAGAATAGCATATGACTTGTTTTACAGTTGATAAAGATATCATCTCGAAGACACTGGCTAAGCCGTATACTAAATGCGTTTTAGAAAGACGAATACCCACTGTTTGGAAGAACATAAAGATGGTGATAACCTTCAAGAAGGGAAATAAGAAAGGCTTAAAGAACTACAGACTGATATGTCTATTATCAAACATCTACAAATTACTCCCAAAGATACTAACGAATAGACTAGAGAAGACACTGGACGAAAACCAATCACGAGAGCAAGCAGGATTCAGAAGCAGGTACTCAATGACAGACCACATGCACGTCGTAAACCAACTGAAAGAGAAGTGCCGAGAATATAATATCCCGTTCTGCATCGCTTTCGTTGACTACGAGAAGGCTTTCGACTCGATACAAACTCAAGCAATACTGACCTACTTTCAAGAACAGGGGATAGAAGATGTGTACATCGATCTTCTGAAAGACATCTACACCAACAGCTCGGTGACAGTCCACCTACACAAAAAGAGCAACAAGATCAACATCAAGAGAGGAGTATGACAGGGTGACACCATATTGTCCAAGCTGTTCACGACAACACTCGAAAGCATATTCCGAAGACTGACCTGGGAAACCAGAGGCTTGATGATAGACGGAGAATATCTCAGTCATCTTTGCTTCGCCGACAACATACTCATATGCGTTACTACACCGCAAGAACTACAAAACATGCTGCAGGAGCTAGGTGATGAAAGTGAAAAACAAGGTCTCAAGATCACACTAATATATATCAACACGATGCAGTTAGAGAACGTTGAAAGTAGCTTTCAATGTTCTATCTGGGACAGCGATACAGTATCAGAGACAAAAACCAAGACAAGGAGATTCAAAGATGGATCACTGCCGACTGGACAGCATTCATCAAACACCGCGACATCTTCAAGGGTAACTTTGGAACCTGCTTGAAGAGACAAGTCTTCAACTCATGCATACTTCCAGCGATGACATACGGCGCGGAAACATGGGCACTCACCATCCAGGCAAAGAACAAGCTAGCAGCCGCACAAACAAAGATGGAAAGAACATCACATATCGGAAGAGAAAAACAAACATCTGGGTAAGGCAGAAGACAAAGGTCATGGATGTGATAGAACAAATCAGAAGACAGAAGTGGACCTGGGCAGGGCACATCAGCAGACTACGAGATAACTGATGAACATCGCATATCACAACCTGGAGACCTTAGGAAGGGAAACGATCTAGAGGAAGACCGGCGAGACGGTGGAGAGACGAACTAGACGAGTACTGGAAGAGCACCATCTGGCAGATTTGAAAACGACATGCCGAGGCCTTCGCCCAACCACTGGATACTACGGCTGCACAATGATGATGATATACAAATATCTTCATAGTCATGGACATTATGGCCTTTTCTTGAAATGTCTTGGTCTGTTGTTGTAGCACAGTAATTAGCCAATATTGACTTATTATATTATTAACTTAATGTTATGTATATTTAACACCATAATTCATGTGGTTATACACCTTGCATAATATATAAATATCTTCAAATTCATGGATATTATGGTAATTTATTGAAATGTGTTGGTATGTTGAGTTTGCATGCTACATAACTAAAATTAACGAATTAATTGCATTAGTTTGGTTATAATTAGTACTAAAAATATTAAATATTGTAAATTTATTACTCTAGTCAATGTGTTTGAAAACCCTGAAAACAGTATTTAAATATCTATATCAATAAAAAAGTTGACATTTTAAACCAAATATTTATCCTCAGAAAACACAAAAATTAATCCATTTTGTCTTCTTAAAATAAACATGTGATCCTTAAGCTATTATCTTTTTTAATATTAAGCACATTCCCGGTGTTCTAGCATGCTATTCAGGGGTAGAACTACCCACTAGTCCGCTAGTCCGTACACTAGTAAAGATTACGGCGGACTAGTAAACCCGGCCTACCAACTAGTCCGGCTGTCTAGTAAAAATCAGCGTGTTGCGTGGCGCCACCAACCGTACAATTGACAAAGTAAATCTTCACCTAATGTGAATCGACAGTGAAACGGTACTTTTGATTGGTTGTTGTGTGACATAGAAATCTGAAACGACCGTTTTGTTTGGCTTAGCGTATCATGTAGAGGGGTACCGGCTAATGAGCGCAATTGGCGTCCATTTTCGCGTCTATTTTCTAATCTATTTTCAAATGCGCGAATTTCGAATACGGTTCACATCTTCAGTTCTACATCAATTATTTTGTTAATTCATTACTAATTATTTTGTTACGTTTACGCACGATGCATCGTTATTTAACTGGGGTTGCAAAACCAGAAGTTAAACGCAAGGTGGAAAAGCGAGAACGGGACACGCTGTACGACCAGCAGAAACGACAGTGTGGCTATTTAAAGGTTTGGGAACGAGACCACACTTGGCTGTCCTACGATGACGACAACGATTTGATGTTTTGCAAAGTGTGCAGGACACACAACGTAACTGGTGTCCGTGGCAAGAATGCGTTCTTGACTGGCACGGACAACTTTCGTCCAGACTCGCTACGCGCACACAGTACAAGCGAGGCGCACACACGAGCTGTCTTCCGGCAAACTGCGTTCGAAGCCCGTCCCGGTACTGCACCAGCCCACCGAGCCATCCAAGCGCTGAACACGGCCACCATGGACCGTCTGACGCATTTGTTTAGGTAATTATGTTACCCATGTGATATAATGTTATAAAATGTAAAAAAAATATTGTGTTTGATTGTACTTTGTTAGGGTTAGCACTATATGGTTTAAATTATTATCCCTCATTTCTCTGTTATCTCTCATTTCAAGCGTGCCGTGCAGTAAACAATGCCATGGGAAATTATTAATTTGCATTTGATGTAGATCTGTGTTATAACTTGCCTGGATCTTCGGGTTCAAAAGTAATACTATTTAGTGTTGTATTTCCCGCCTTTATGCATCATATTTTTGGTTTTGAGAACGTGGCTTGTCTTGTGATTTTGTGCTTTTATTAAAATTTAAACCTGCCCATCTTCAAATCTTCGTCAAGTTTTGTTTTGAAAGCGAGGATGTTTTTAGTATTCACTGTTTGCTGAGGAAGGTTGTTATGTTGTGACTATACTCAGTATTTATTTAATACTATGATATTTAATATTTCCTGCATTGGATGTTTCAGGACTTGTCACGCGATAGCAAAGCACCGGCGTCCGTTCACAGATTATGTGTGGCAGTGTACCGTGGACGCACAGAAGGGCCTTGATGTGGGGAACACTTATCGGAATGACAAGGCATGCAAGCAGTTCGTGCGTGCCATCGCTGAGGTTGAGCGCCGTCACCTCGCACAGCACCTGGAGAGTGCTCACTTTCTCGCCCTCATCAGTGACGGTACGACAGATGCGTCCATCACGGAAGCGGAGATAGTGTACGTGAGGTATGCAGTGAATGGTGTCGTCTCTACTGCCTTCGCTGGTATTGAGAACGTCGGCAAGGCAGATGCTCCGTCAATCAAGCGGGCAATTGACGGTGTCGTGGAGCGCTACCTCCACATCCCGAAAGAGACACTCATGAAGAAGCTTGTCGGATTCGGCAGTGATGGCGCCGCTGTTATGACCGGATCAGCCAACGGTGTCGCCACGCTCTTCCGAAATGAGCAGCCGTGTCTGCAAGCAATCCACTGCTATGCGCATCGCCTGGAACTTGCATATAAGGACGCATTGTGTCGGTTGCCCATGTACACAAAGTTGAGCGGTCTCCTCCTGAGCCTCTACTTGTTCTACCATCACTCGCCACTGAACCGTAGCAACTTGAAGGCAGCATTCGACACATTGTCTCTGCCATGTGCCCTTCCACCACGTGTCGGTGGCACTCGCTGGTTGCCACATCTGCTGAAGGCACTGCAGGCCCTTGTGAAGGGATATCCAGCATATGTCCTGCATCTGACGCAGATGCAAGTGCCCGGGGGCTCCGGAGATGCCAAGGCAAAGGCCATTGGCTTCTTGGCGACACTGCACCGACGAGACATCATCGAGATGGCACACTTCCTTCTCGATGTGCTGTTTGTTCTGAGCAAGCTGTCGCTGGTGGCTCAGACAGTGACTGCGACAGTTGCTGATGTACATGCCACGCTGACATCCGTTGTGGCCACCCTTGTGATGTACAAGACGACCACAACTGCCAAGGAGCGTGCCCTGGCGCGCATGGAAGACTTCCATGGTGAGACACTCACAGGTGCTGTCTTCGCCAAGCAGACCCGACTGCAGATCTTGGGCAACCTGGTCAGCTGTCTGGAGGGTCGCTTCGTTGACAGCAATTCGGACGTTGTGCGTGCATCATCAATCGTTAGCTTCAAGCTGTGGCCTGAAGCTGCAGGTGATTATAGAAATGACGCTGTGGCCACACTCAACAACCATTTTGGCCCTGTGCTTCGCGACGCTGGCATCGATACTGCCAGTGTGGAGACGGAGTGGACACTTCTGAAGATGATCCTGTATGAACAGTCCCCAGACGTGCGACAGCTGACATGGTCTAGTGTCAATGCAGCCCACCAGGCAGAGTATGGAAACATACTTGGGCTTGTTGACGCCATTCTGACTCTGCCAGCCAGCTCGGCTGATGCGGAGAGAGGCTTCAGTCAGCTGAAGCTGACGAAGTGCAGCATCCGGTCAGTCCTGAAGGCAGATCGACTGACTGATCTGTTGACCATTCAGCTGAGTTCACCAGACATCGCTGCATTTGAACCGAAGGAGGCAATCGAGCTGTGGAGTGCTGGTGGAGCCCGGAGGCCAGACACTCAGCCGCTTAGGCCAAGGCCCGACTGTAGTAGTTACACTGACAGCAGTGACACCGACTGTGATGACAGTAGTGCCTCCGACTCTGAGTGACACTGACTGACTGACAGGCAGTGTTAACGTCAGGCCTGGATGACACTGGTTTTTTGTGTTTTAAATAAAATTGTTGTGACCTAAATTTGTGCTATGTTTTTTATTTGCAGGACTAGTAAACCTTTTGGCGGACTAGTAAACTTTTGTCTTTACTAGTCCTGCTGTCTAGTAAAATAAATGCTGAAGTTCTACCCCTGCTATTTAGTGTTTAGTTGAAGTGCCTAGTCTTTATATGGTGGCACTGAGCCGGGTGGTCACTGCCAGTGCCAGAGTGCTTGTACAGTTGTTGTCCTCAGACTCAGTGCCGTGGTTCTTTTACGTCCCAAATTGAGACGGGACCGACATTAACTTAATCAAAAAAGGTCGGTTTGGCGATAATGTTCTAAAATAGGCTGACTAGTTGAATGAGACCTCACAAGACCAATACATTGTAGCCACAATAATACAGACTAGTCATTTAATACTAACGTTGCCGAGCGCTGGTAACAACTACAAGTTACAACTAGCCTAGGACCGGTGTAAAGTAAGACAAAACGACGTACCGTGCTTGTTATGACTTATATCACACAACTGTTAGATGCACGAAATGATTTTCGTTCCATTATGTCTATGTCGGTTATGTCAACATATATAACCACGTCTATGTAGTATGTGTCTATGACTTCCGTCCTTACCTGCTTACTTCGGCTTATGTCAACCGGCCGCTTATGTCATGTCAACGATGCGTCATTAATTGGTAGATGGCGCTGCAAATTAAAATGGTTTTTCAAAATAAAGATTAGGTATTTTCCAAAAATGGCTTCATTTGATGTTCTTTAAAATGTTACGAGTAAACTAATAATTATGTCCATTCAGAACATTTACACGCCTCGAGCTCTGTTTGTTTTAATACCAGAGGGAGCCGCCATTCACATTTCGCTGTCGTCTGCTTCCCTTTGACTGTGTGGTGAGAAACTGGAACAGCTTTTACGTGCTTATGCGAATAACGAGAATGTGTCATGTAGTTCATGTGTCCCAAAATAGGTTACCAAAAAATACGTACTTAATAAATATTCCTTCTTGCAATCAGATAAAATAGTTGGATTTGTGTGCATATCACCAATTATCGCTCACCAATACACAAAAAAAGGCAAAAGAAAGGGAAACAAAACATCAAAAGGAAACTGTTTTATGTTATGCATCTGAAGACCCAAAGAGCTAATATAAACTAAGTGACGTAACTAATCATTTGTAAATAATTAACGTAAGTGGTTTATTTGAAAAACACGTTTGACCACAGCTACCAAATTTCGGTATGACTAAAAAGTAAAACGCACACGACCAAAATGTATGTAGTGTTGGTAACCAAGCGGGCTGTTGGTGGCACGTAGGAGGTATGTTCCATTCGCCAGGTGGCGCCACTGTGCCAAGACTAAATGCTCGTCCAGAAAATCAGATAAAATGCCTAAATTGTGGAACTCCTGGGTTAAAAACAAACTCAAAAGACACGTTTATGGACTTTTCATATCCTTTAATAATGCACACACAAACCATAATTATATATACCATCAATGGCCAAACTATCTACCAACACATTATATCATGTGGTCATGCAGGAATGCCTGGTCGTGCGCCTTTTAGTAAAACCCCCAAATTTCAGCAATTTTACTTAACTGGACAGATTGTTGCTGAGCACTATTATACTCACGGTCGGAAAATTTGTGCCAGGTCAAAATTTGTGTCACTGGAATCTCGTATTCTAATGCTCTTGGCCTATTTTAATACTCTGCCTAATCTCGCACTGATTCACGTGACACTGGCCAAACATCGATTTACACAGCGCAGATAGGATGCACGGTTTTTGATGCAGGTAGATTGCTCTAGCCAGTATAATTTCAAAAATACTGGAGAAAGTCTTATTGGATCGAATGTCATCCTTCCTAATAACTAGTTGTAACCAGTTTGGCGAGGAAGCTGGGTACTGATATGTGCATATATGTTTTAAGGGAGATTGTTGATAATTATAAATGTCTAAATGGGTCTATGTTCATGGGGTTCCTTGATGCCTCCAAGGCCTTTGATAGAATAAAACATTCTACGTTATTTAAGAAGTTAATTGACAGACAAGTGCTTGGTTATATTGTTAGAATTATGATAATATCATAATTCTAACAGTATAACCAGGCACTTGTCTGTCAATATGTTATATTGGTACACAAGGCAAACTATGTTTGTACGTTGGTCTGGAATTTTGTCCGATAAATTTAATGTGACAAATGGTGTAAGACAAGGTGGAATACTTTCTCTATACCTGTTTAATGTTAATTTTGATGACTTAAGTAATGCATTAACAAACTGTCAAACTGGCTGCTGTGTAGGTGACTTAAATATTAATCACCTGATGTATGCAAATGACCTGGTGATATTCTCACCTTCCAGTGTAGGCTTCAGGGAATTACTATCAACCTGTGAAACTTATGGTATGAGTCATGAAATAAATTGAATCATAGAAAAAGCATGATACTGATAAGTAGAGGAAAGTATATGAAGGATGTTTGCCCCCTCACATTTAAATTAAATGGGGAGGACATAAAGGAGGTCAGTAGTGTAAAATATCTAGGCCATATTATTTGCAATGATGCTAAAGATATGATGCGTCAGTGTCGTCAGTTATATGCACGTGGTAATGTTTTAATCAGGAAATTTTATATGTGCACTGATTATGTAAAAATTAAGCAGTTCAATACCTTTTGCTCGTCAATGTACACATCTCAACTATAATGGAATCACAATGCTTACAGTATACACAAATTACATGTTTGTTATAACAATGTGTTCAGAAGACTACTTCAATTACCGAGATATTGCAGCATCTCAGGCATGTTTGCAGAAAGACATGTTCTGGACTGTAAAGCAGTCATTCAAAATCTTGTATATAAATTTATGAATCATTTAGGCAAATCAGAAAACTCTGGTAGTAGCCGTACTAGGTACGGATATCAGGTGAATCTCCATGATTAGAAGACGATGGGTTAAGTCCCTGTATGTACACAACGACCTTTTGTAGAAGCAGTGCCAGTGGTACTGTGTAGATGTGTTTTCATATTTTTTCTTATATATATATATTTTTTTCTTGTGTATGTATACCTTATGTATTATATAACGTGCTTCTACTATCATTTTAACAGTGATAGGGGTATATGGACTGATATATGTATCACTATATGTATTTGTGTCTGAAATAAAGCATTGAATTGAATTTGCCTTAGGAGATTTGGATTTCGCCCAGTATATTTTGGTAATTCAATCAAAACAACTTTTTTAACAGTTTGTTTGCAGAAATTTTATGGAATGTGTGTTCCAGATTTAGATTCTTAGAGAAGAATTTGATCAGGTTTTTGTTAAAACGCCAACAAATTTGTGCCCCCACCAGTATATTAGCAGCATCTGTCACGTAGGTAGTCCCCTGAGTTGAAGCATAGGGTTGGGGCGTAGGGTCAGTAGTATGAAGCTAGCTTGGGCCATCTAAATAAAAGATTAACCCAATTTTTAAAGTTTGCCACTGTTGGCAAGAAAATGACATCATAAATTTGCCGTTTAGGGTGATGTTTTTTTCTGACCTAATCTTAAAAATTACCACACATACATCCTGTTATTTGAAAATTACACTTACATGCCTATAACGATTAAAATTCACAAAGTAAATGAAAACGTGACATCTCTGACTCTGGTGGCAACTGTCAAATTGATATTGTGTTGAGGTGTTGCTATAAAAATTAGGTTAGAAACCATGTACAGTGTTGTTGCTACAACTAAGAGGTGTAATTTGGAAATGTATGTCAACATGTATATATTTACAATAATATGTGCGTGTGTGCAGTGTGCACACATATGTATGTATTATAGATGAGTGTGTGCGACACCTCAACACAGTGTCGATTTTATGATAGCCATGGAGGTACGGTTAGCCACCACCAGAGATGTTCAGTTTTAGTTTAGTTTTTGTGTGGATTGTGATCATTACAGGAAGGTAAGTGTAATTATTTTAATAACGTAGTGTGTATATAATTATGTATGTCAGATATGTGAAGAGAAGGAGGAGAACACTCGTTCGATGGCAGCAGGTGATGGCAGTGATCTAAACAACTGAAGAACTACATCCACAAAGCTTTGAGGGATACCTCTTGACACAGTGGACTTCCACCATGTAGCTAGAGGGACGGATCTCGCTGTGTCACTGCAGGGCTTGACATTAACTCCCATAAAGCACTTGTCCGGTAGGACAAGTACTAATTCATGTTTACTTGTCCCAGTAGAAATTTACTTGTCCTACCAAAAATTGCCTTAAACATAAAATGCCAGTATTACTGCCATAACTAGCTCTGGGGTTGTACCTTCCAAATTACGAACGTTGTTACAGGCTTACTAAACACAACTTGGTGGGCAGTATACCTTCAGCGTAGTTAGTATAGTCTTAAGAACATTATATTAATAAATTAAAAACTATGAACAGACTGCCTCCTTGTAACTAATTAAAAATTATTTTGAATGTATGTATGTCCATACGGTATTCACATAGGGAACATTCTCTGACAAGTTTATGTTGAATTTTGCATAGGTACACGTTATTTCACAGATTAAACTTTAAACAAATAAAAACGGTTAGCTAGTTAGTTAAGAGTTGCCCCTTTCTGCTGGTTACCCAAGTCACTAAGTGATGTAAGTGTGGACAGTACAGAGGTGCCGGTATAGGACTTTGTACACTGTACCTATAGCTTTAGGCAAAGTCATCATTCAATTGCTACAATTTATCAATATTTTGCTGCTGTAGACTGTAAGGAGGGGTAGAGCAATTAAAGTGGCATCATGCACAATTTGTTTGATGACTATTGCCCATTAATATATCAGCACAGAGGACGCAAATGTCAGTCGCCCATGGGCCGGACACTAATTAATGGACAAAGTTCTAAATTGCACACTGCAACTAAAGCAATTTATCTAGTCACAGGCGTAAGATTATGCAATGAGGCAGTAGCATCTTCAAGCCCTGTTAATATTGTGACTCAATTAACTTGTCCCATTGGACAAATGTCCTGGATAATGTACTTGTCTGACATTGATAATTACTTGTCCCGGACAAGCGGACAAGCATTAATGTCGAGCCCTGCAGTGAAGAAATTGTTCAGGAAGGGTGCTTCCTAAGCCTTGGAATGCCAGTTACTCGTGGCAGGCATCTGTAATGGACATCGAGTCGTGCTGGCAGGCATGTAGGGCTGTGACTACTGGACAGAGCTGTTCATAAAAGTCTTTCATGTTTCTATAGAGATTCAGATCCAGAACCTTCCTCTTCACATTGCCATCCTAGTTGTAATCATCTTCGTGCTGCCGGATGATTGACATGTAGAAAGACGGGTTCTTGATGTACCGGTATGTGTCAAAGCAAGTCAACTGGCTCTTCCAGCAGGTGTCGTTGGGGAGTTTGGACTTCACACTACCAACAGTCTCAGATTGCCAGGCACAGGGTTTGTGATGATTGCGGAAATACTGTGATGGCGGAGGGTGTGATGATGTCATTGCTGAGCAGATTGAGCATGTGTGAAGAACAGCTGAGGAGATCAGGGATCTTCCTTTAGAGCATCACGCATCTTATCCATGTTGCAAACATTGTCAGTGACAACTGATGTAACCCTGCAATTGAACTTCTCTGTGGCAGTGGCGATGTTCCACGGGGTCAAAACTTTGCAGTTATCTGCATCTTTTGTCATGGCATCAATGCCTGTAGTATCTAGGAAGAATGTCTTGCCATTGACCTACAGACAGGTGCCAATGATGGGGTTGTTATATGCAGGTTCGACCAGCCATCAGACACAAGGGCTGCCTTCTCCCCGTCCATGTGTTTGTTCATGTCTGCTGTTAAAGAGTCATGCACTCTGTCTAGCAGCAGGCCAGCTAGCACCTTGGGGGTTGATGAAGGGTAGCCATGCCTCATTGCCTCCATGACATCCTTCCACAGGGGGTGCTCCACCAGGCTGAAGGGGAGGTTATAGCTATAATACAGCAGAGCAATCTCATCTAGACTTGGTGTGGGAAGTGGTCTTCACAATGTGCTCATCCAAGGCCAGTTGTACAATCTGAACTGCAAGCCACTTCGGAGGTGGTGACTGGGGATGAGGTCGCTTCTGTCTTGGCAGGGGCTACACCACTATTTGGAATGATGTTGCTGCATTTGTTGTGGTGAATCAGCATTCTGTCACACTTGGTTGACATCTGGTAATCACAGAGCTTGCATATAGCAACTGTTTTTCCACTTTAACAAACTGTTCCCACACAGCCTTAGTTGGTCTGCCACCCATAAACACGGTGCAAACTGGGATACTAGCACTATTAAAGTCACTATTTAATAGGACAATGTCTAAGAAATGTGGGTAATTGATTTATACTTCTTTCACATGTAACAGTATATCTGTATGTGAAGGTGTTAGAACGGGTGGCTGGCCAAGCACTGCTGAGTAGAAAGCATTGGGCCAATCAGCTTAAACTTCCATCGTGCACAGACTGGTGCACAGATGATAAAAGCGAGCTCAGACAATACTCTTACAAAATGTAGTTGTAGCTCACTTGATAGTTCAGCTCTGGAAATTGGGACTTGAAATGATTGCAGAGAACTGACTTGACTATGACTATTGTTTCAGCTGTACATCTTTGGTCGGTCACCTGAAGAACTTGTATAATACTATTGTCAGGCTTTAGAGGTGGCATTATCTATTAAAATACTGCTCCATTGTTTGTGTCCCATGGTACACAGTGCAGGGCATCCGGTTGTGTATAGTCAAGATGGCAGATCACCTTGACGACCACATACCAAATAAGGGCAATGACGTACAACTAATGGTCCCAATGACATTGCAAGGAATAAAAAATCTTCTTTCCAAGTGACATCATTTGCAATAATAATGTCCTTGACCTTTATCAATGGTGACAATGATCTCTGTGTGTACCCAACAGCATTTTGCAGTTGAATATGACGTTTTATTTAGGGGAAATTATGAATTCACTTTGAGCTGCCCACAAGCATCAGAGTGACTATGAATGAGAATGGTTTGGTCCAAATTAACTAACCATTAAATGCAATGACGAGGTTACCATTATAGACAGGTGGCTGCTAAGGTAGGTATTACTGTATGTCATATATTATATATATGTATATTATATATATATATATACAGGTATGTATATAATAAAAAATATGCTTAACAACATGGTCCATGGATGGTCATTATTTTGTTACATTAACTAGGGCTATTGTTATGTCGGCATTGATGTAATTAGGCATTTAATTGAGTTAATATTAAGGGTCTTCCAAAATATTACTTTTCCACATTGTTACATGACCACCGGCACCTTCTAATTTAGTATGCTTGTTAGATAAATGAGTTTGTGTCAATAAACTAATGTCCAATGAAATGTGTACATAAAATCAGTGAAAAATCTTATTAATAACTCATATCATGAGGATTTATATTCAAGAACAAGAACATTAATTATTCCTAGTGCTAACCAAATGTATAAATTTTCATTTTTTGATAGGTCCACATAGCAGATATGTCACTTCTGCCAGTGAAGTTGCCAGCAGTTGACACTAGACTTATCAAGCATGACAACAGAGTCTACAAGCTAAGGTTGACGTACAAGTCTGCAGCATCGTGCACCTCTGGAGATGCACAACTGCCTGTGTCATTCTCTGATGCCAGCATACAAGAGGAGATTGAGAAGATCATACGGGTGGTGTTTCACAGGGTTATACATGACACAGGTCCGTGCAGGGTGCAGACGGACCACTTCCTGGTCGACTGCATGTATCGGCCGTGGCCAGCTGCCAAACTGCTGGTGTTTGAGCAGAACCATCAACAGTTGCAAGTGCACAGTGAAATGTTGGTGCTGACGCTAACTGCTAAAGCCAAGGAGTCTGTGGCAACAGCTGTGGGCCAACAGGAGCGTGTATATGTTGGTGCATCATCTAGAGATAGAATGGTGTCGTCTGACGTGTGCAAACATAGAGGAAGACCTGTGTTACAGACTGCTGCAGACTCTGCTGGTGCCAGTGCAACAGTTGCAAGGACCAATGACATTCAGCAACAGGACAAGACCTCAGTGTCATCCACACAGCAGATACCAACAGTTACAGCAAGTGGGACGCGAGTTTGCAGACAGTCTACGCATAGTGGTACATCTGTTGTGCACTGTTCATCAAAGCCACGAGCACAAGCGAAACACTGTGTAGCTACTCGGTCTGGGGCGACTGAAAAAGCACCACCCAAATGCACACAATCAGACAGTGGGTCACCTTCCAAGCAACATGCATCGAAGGGTACTCGACATCAACATTATCACCAAGGTGACGGTAATAATGACCAGGTCGCACTTAGGAAGACAAGATCGCAGCAGTGTCAGACAAAGGGTGGTGTTTTGTTGCAGCAAGAGAAGGAAGAGCGTGTTGCACATGAACTGTGTCGACACCCTCTCCATTCAAAACGCGTTCATCAGAGAGGGAACAACGCCCTTGTACAACATGAGGAACTGAGAGAAGAGATGAAGTTGCAGCATTTTGCCAAGCCTCCTTCGGCAAAATCTGCTCTCTCATCTCCTGTCACAAACAAAGGACCTGAGTCGTCATTGAAACGACGTGTCTACGAAGCACTGGATGTTATTATGACACCAGTCAAGAAATTTTTTAGAAGTGGCAGTGAGGTACTGCGTAAATGAAAAGCCACGGAAGTTGATGATTGTGCACATTATACATGTTTCATTGTTAGTTATTATAATTACAAACAGTTGTTCTTGTTAGTTTATCAAGGTGTACTACAACATGCCCGTAGGATGGGGTGCTGTGGGTGGTTAGTACTGGTTACACACTCCCCCTGCTCAGGTAAAATAGTTCCACTACTAGTTCTACTTCGAGGCAACCAGTTCTGCTTCATTTTAAATCATGACGTAAAAACTTGAATTGAGACTGGCAGAAATGTTGAATGTCGCCCTGAAAAATCTAAACACTAGCCCCCTTGATGCCGCAACAAATTCCAACACTACCCATTGACTCCACACAAAAAAACACTACCATCCTCGATACTGAAGTCTCCAACACACTACCCCTTCAGCATTGCGAAAAACCTTCAACACTACTCCCCCGTTCTTCTTCAGTCATGTCTGCATTTGTAGCAAATGTGTACTGCCTGGCCAAAAACGCATCCCCAAAAATCAACCACTAAAACCATGTTAGTGTAATGATATTAGCTAGACATACATGTGTACACAGGAATAATGATAATTATTATCTTGACTGTAATTCATTATTACACCTGTCTGGGATGTATTTAGTGTGCCTGATAAATGGAGACATATAAAGGTCGAGAAATGCTTCTGGGTTGTGTATGCACAGTAAACGTATTTGAGGAGTCGCATAATACTGGCCCAAAAAAGGAGGACTGGACACCAAAAACAAAAGTGCAAAAAACAAAAAGGGCTTTAAAATAAATTAAAAACTGTCTTAGATGGTAGCCAAGGTACATCTACACCTAAAATTAAAGAAGAAGATAAGATCTCTGTACTCACTGCTGCGTGACGCAATGCCAAGTGAAATTCATGATGTAAGTTACATGGTGTCGTTTACCTAAAATATGAGAATGTGAAACCTTTCAGAAATCAAAATTTGCTTGAATCCAACCAAAAGACTTAAAATGTTAAGAATGATCAGAGCACTCTGGACCTGAAATGGTGGACACTATAACTTACGTTATCCACCACAATTTTTTTCAAACAACAATAAACAGGCAGGATGTGTTTTTTGTGTCTCTTCTTTCTTCATGGGCCTAAGATACAGCACAAATATTATCAACAGGAACTGTCCATAAATAAGCTGGTTATGGAGCAAAATGTAGTGTAAGTTAAAGGACACCAATTTGGCCCAGTATTGTGCGACTCCTCGTTTACTTGTTAGTTTTTGTAATACGATACTGTAGTTGTTGCCAATGTATAACAAAAACATGTTAGGTTCAAAGTGGGGCTGTTTAGTCCAGAGGAAGTACAATTGGGTAATGTTTTAGGTTTTTTTTACATTAGTTTTTTGCTATTGTCAGTTTTTTTATTGTGAAATGTTTAAAATCTTATAACAAACTTCATATCTTTAATATTGAACTTGTTACAATTTGTCTGTAGTAGATGTTTAGTTACATACATGTATTTTATCTTAGTTTTTAATTGTTAAAAGTTGAAGATGTAATAAAATGTATCATTCAATGGCCTGTTTTAGTATGCTATCAGTAGCTCTTCTTGCACCATGGCATAGGCCTACCTGTATTTTATCATAAACCGTTTGAGCTACAATGTTTTGTTTGCGTTATTAATATTACACAGAAGATGGTGCTGAAATAATTGCCATATTATGAGGGCTTAGATTGTTAAATAGCTGCTGTTGTCACTACTTGATTATGACTGCAGGCAATACGAAATACATGTTCTTGCAACAACATTATTCGTCAGTGTTATCCTCTGTTAGTTATAACTGCAGATCCTTGTGGCTTATCTATTGTGGTTGGTTATCAGACCTACGCCACTGTTGAGGCCATTGTGCTCGCTGGAACCACTAATCTACTGTACATACTAAAGTGCTAGTGCTGATATGGCCCATGGCCCATTCCCTCAATTGAGAATGGGAATACAGTCACTCCCACGGATGGCCATTATAGCATTTCTTTTGCCCCTCACACAATTTGACCAACGATTTTATACAGTGATGGGGTATGTGTATAATTGTGTGATGTGTGCGTGCGTGATATGTGTGTGTGTGATCTCGCTGGGGGGTGGACAGTCGTGCATTCGTTTTCCAAGCTAAAAGGTAGCGACTCGGATATCATCATCAGCAATCTCTCGTAGCGAGGATGATCTTTCCATGGATTGTCGGTGTCATTTGGTGTGTATGCGGCTTATGAGTCCAATATTTGATTGGTGCAGCTTCCCACAGTATGAACATGTATAACCAGAATGTGGTGAGAGTGTTTTGCATAATTTCCATGGCTCTAATTTTCCTATAGCCTCGTGCTTTTTGGCTACATTTGTTAGTCTTTTGGCTTCGAATGACTGCTGTTTCTATAAGTTAACCGCCATTTAGTTGGTGACAGAGCCTCAGATTCCCAATTGTTCGGGTCAATGTCGCATCTTTTTAAGGGTGTTTTTATAGCGTTTTACGATGTCCTTCTTTAAACCGTTTGCGATTACTCAGCTCTGAATAGAAAACTTGCTTAGGCAGTCTTGTATCAGACATGGCCAGTCCATCTCAATTGGTGTTGCATGGTGTTCTTCGGTCCTGCCAAATGATTCGCAATATCTTTCCGTAAGCAGCGTTGGTGATATTGCTCTAAGGCCTTCATGTGTCGTCTGTATGATGTCCATATGTTTCAGCTCCGCAAAGAAGTCGGGAAGTACAATACCTTTGTAAACCCTTAGCTTTATATCTGGTCTGATGTCTCGATTATCAAAGACGCAGGATTAGATCGTAAGCACCCAAAGGTTGAGCCCACACTCTGTAGTCGATCTTGTATTTCGTCATAAATATCAGCCTTCTGAGGGAGGTGACTGCAGATGTGTGAAATGGGAGAAGTTTTTTTCCCCAAAAAATAAGTTCTTAATATAGCGCAGTATCCAGTCCTCGGGACTGCTCAAAGCACTTTACACTTTACTCCCTGGCAGACTTGTTCACCTCGACTTCTCTGGAAAGCATCCAACCATGCTGCAATTAATGCGCGAAGACTATTCGTGCACAAATATCCACCACTGTCTATAGCCAAGTATTCATTCATACAGCTGATTGAACTGAAGCAACGTAGATTGAACAAACTTGCCCAAGATTCGACACCACAGCACAGGATTCAAACCCGGGTTCTCTTGGTCGAGTCTCTGAAGTTCTAGCCACTGCACCACTACGTTCCAAAACTCAGAACTGTACCCTGTATGTGTATCGAGGGCACTGGATTTGTTTGTTTTGCTGCTGGTTGGAAGAGTATTTTAGTTTTCTTGGTGTTCAAAGTTAGCCCCGTACTCTCATATGTCTCTGTGGAAGTGTCTTCTATCTTCTGTGCAAGCACAGACTTGGACATCATCTGCACACTGAAGTTCAACCACACTGGTAGTTGTAGTTTTGATCAGACTAGGTAGCTGTCAGATCGAGTTCTCCTGCTATAGCTGCTAGCGAGTTGTATACCTGACAGTAACCCAATTCCAATTGGGTGATTTTAGGCTGGAAGGTGAAAAATACAATTGTTACTGTGAATGGGGATATACAGACTTTGCTATCCTTGTATATAATCTCTAGTTAGCAGTCAGTTGGAATATTGCAGTTTTATCTGGAATCCCTGGCAAAGTATGTTTATTGACAACATCGAACGAGTTCAAAAACATTCATTAAATATATGTTACAAATCCAAAATGCAGTACTCCTCTGACAGTTATCTGCACTTTGCCATAATTTTAGACTACCATCCCTTCAACATCGTAGGCAAGTTGCAGATCTGATGTCTTTACACAAGTGTGTGCACTCCCAACTAGACTCGTCCCATCTGGTAGGTGCTGTCCAATTTAACTGTCCTTCACGCCGTACCACCGGACGAACGTCTTCTTCTGCACTACTCGTGGAGCTCGATTCAAGCTCTGATGATGGAGATGTAACGTCGCGGATGACCGGATTTCGCACAGTGCACAGCAGGAGTATTCGACGTGTCCGACATGTCACCGCTACCCGCAGACATCACACTGGGCGGACATGACAATCGACGACGTCGCGCAGGTTGTGTCGCTGTTGGACCATTTCCGGGAACGCACAACCCTAGGGAAGCACGATTCACCGTGCGCTGTTTACCGAATCCGTTGCTTTGTTGCGTCCTTGAGTTCCGTGCTTGCGCAGGTAGACGCGCTCTTCGGCGGTGAGTGGAAGTTCCTTTGTGCAAACCGCCCATATGTGTGCCAGTTCAGACACATGCACAACATTCTTTAACTGGTCATGCTGATCAGCTTGGCGCTTCTGGCAGTCTGCAATGAGATTACCGTCTCTTGTAGAAGTAGCAACATTTTGGCAGCGGTCCTCAGGGACACTTGGTGGCAAAGTGCTTGTCAAACTCGCCACAATTGTAGCACATCAATTTCTTGCACTTCTTCCGAGACGTCGGCCGTCGCTCGCTTCCCCACCTGTGTAGCCTCCGCTTCCTCCGGACCGACCTCCGCCGCTTACACATTGACAGTCCTTTGCCACGTGACCGTCCTCCCTGACAGTTATGACGCGTGCCCAGTTCCCCCACTCCCGGGCCATTGATTATGTCGCCCCTTCCATTTGTTCAGACCATTACATCGCAACTTTCCTCAGTGAGAGGAAATCGATGATGTCGATGGTCCCATCAACTTTGATTCACCGCTTTAGCTCCCAGCGTAGGTGTACGCCTCGGACGTTCTCCACAAACGGGTTTCTCAGCATAATGTCGCATTCTGCCGTACTCTTGGGAGTCAGCCGATTAATGCGGTCGGCAATGCCGATCAGACCGTACGTGTGAATACGACATGATTGGCTCTCCGGGCAACTGTTTGCGATAAAAGAAGCGACACAGCAGTTGGTTCGCGTTCTCCTTGTCGCCGTACGCTTCTTCGAGGACGACTAGAACCTTTTCTGCATCTCTCCGGTTGACCGCGTATCGCCATCCATGCAGCGCCATCCAAATAACCCAGGAAGAAACTGGATGCCGCCTCCCCGCTCAGCGTATGGGCCGTAATGAGAGCGCGTGCCTCCCCGGCACAGCCGGCCAGCAGCGGTTCAGCTGTTCCGCTGAAACGGCGCAGCGTTTCCTTTCGCGCTGCACCACGAATGTCGGTGCTGCCTGTGCCGTCCGGAGCCGTTGTAGCTCCTGGTGGTCATCGTCCCTGCGAGTCTTCAAGGTTTCCAGCTGGTGGCACAATTAACTCTTCCATTTCCAGTATTTTCACAGTCGCCGTTACAGAACAGAAATTTTGAAAGAGAGTGCTATAAACCGAAAAAAAGATTCCTCGATAGAAAAAAAAGAATTAAGACTACTGATCTGAATGCCTTATCCCACTTCTTACACTAAAATGTGACCTGCGGCATGGAATAAAACGGATAAGAGTAAAACGGGTCAAAACGGACAGATTAAAACGGCGACTGCTACGCGGAAAACAGTTACAAACTCAATACTTCGCTTCAAACATGTATGTTTTCTATGCTGTATATAGAGAATTAAAATTGATGAGCTTAACGTTGAAGACAAAGAACCGTTATCCGCGCGCGAAAGATGACAACAACACTCCGACAACGCATCCATCCCTGCGCATCGTTATCATCATAGGCGGCAGCGCCCTAGCGCATCGTTATCACCGTAGCTAGGCAACGCTCTACAGGCCTGTCTAAACAATATCTGGTATAATAGCGTCACAACTGTTAACGTTAACGTACATTCAGTATAATTAGATTAGAAAATAATGATAAAATACGGGGCTTAATGTCACACACATATAAGTCACACAGTCACACACGCACGCACGCACCCACACACACACGTACAATAGTGTGGGACAAAATGCATTCCCTAGGGCAAAATGTGCCCCTACCAGTTTTGGCAGATGTTTCTTTTATTGACGCATTCTACCACTCAACATGTCAACATGATGTCAAACCATTTCAGTTACTATAGGTAGTAGACTAAAAAGTCACATATATATTTTACAAAAACAGACATTATAATATAGCGAGCAATAATTGTGACTCACAGTATTCTTAAAATTCCAATGACACATTCAGTTCAGGCAAAAACACGCCTTTTAATTGTAAATCACAATGAAAGTGTGTTTTTCATAAACTAATCGAGTTAATATTTACCACAATATATATTTCACAAATATTTATGGAATAGACCCCTATTAATTATATGTCAACTGAATAATAATTAAATACCCATGCGCAGCTTTGTAATTATTTTATATTTATATATTGCCTTGCTCTAATTACATACAGAATATACATTTTGGGTATTAATAGATACAATCACTTCAATGTTCCAATACATTTACAATATAAATATGGATTTAAAAATGGCATACCATGTAATATACAGCCATAATGGAGGTGCACTTTGCTCCACATCACACATTTATAAGAATGTGTAGGATTGCCATGAAAAGTGTATTTTTGTTGTGTGTTGGTGGGTGGTTTCTGAGCCCCACATTTATTCTGCTTAGATAGTTAATCATTGGCAATCCCCATTGACAGACATGTATGACTCCTCTACGCTTGTAAGGGGATTTGCCTTTTTTATCTAGGCCAACGGCAATGCCCATTGTCATGTCTATACATTACTTTACTAGATGCAATTAAAGGGCATTGCCATTATCCAACCACACCGTGTGTGTGTCTATCTCTCGCTACATAAACCAAGCAATGCACAGCAGACTCCAATACACGTCACATCCTACAACTACACTCAAGTTGAGGGTTGGGAGCGGTGAGTAAAAGTGTATTTTTGTTGCGACTATAATAAATGAAATTATATAGACCAAATCAGCAAATCGTCTTTGTACCTAATTATAGTAGTGTGCTTAATTTGCCCCACACTACTCTATATTGTCATCGATTTATTTATCTTCAAAATTAACCTTTAGTTTGTAGGTGTGTTACCAATTAAATTATGAGTTGTTTATGGTGTAATCAAATCATTATGGTAAACACAATATTAGCATCTGCTATAATTAGTAACTGACATTAGCACAATACAAAACATGGACAAAACAAAACTATTATTATACAATCACGCGATCATTGACCGAGAAAGTAGTTGAGTAGACAGTTGAATAACCTACACACGTCTCAAGGTCAAAGCATCGAGAATCTTCGACAATTCGAACAGGGCATTTTTCTACGCATCATATTGGCTCAGATACTTGATCGCAAGAGAAATGCCATTGATTCACCATTTGCTGGCGTTTACCTATGCAGATGTGCGGAATATGTTGAATCAAAACGTCTTCTTGGTTTCATAGGCATCTTGGACATGCACGATAATGATGACAGTATGATCTAGTCCAACGAGACCATTAGTACATTACAAAACATTGTCATTATTCGTCGATCATATGATTGGACGTGCTAACATCATAATCACTAAAACATGCCAACAGGCATGGCTCGGGGTATACCAAAGACATATTTTTGTTGTAATTGGAATTAACAGAAGATAAAACGCGGACGTGCCGAAGAGTCCACTAATTCAAGGAGTCGTCATCGTGTTCAGTTGCTACATAAGCCATAATAATGCCACAGTTTGTGGAATATTTGTCAGTATTATCTTTTAAACGTTTACTTTTACGCTAACGGTCATATTTATGTTCTAACTGTAATGTTCGTATTTAATAAGCCACGACAAAGCGCAAATAGAGCCATTAAACTCCCCACGCTCTGTCCCTACGCCGAATGTACCCGTACCTGTGCACTGACCCACTTCCGGAGATCGGCAACCTGACCTAGAAACCATCCAATCTGTTTAGGCATACAACAGCAGTGGATTTCATGTCTCACTGACTGCGTGTGTGAGGTAGCTTATTGCAGTGTGCGGTTATTGACTGGGCGCTATTGTTTTGCTTCCTAAGATGATCTAGCTGTGCAGGTTACTACACTTACGGATCTGTGGGAAACGCCGAAAGACGCCGAGAGTTGCTTTAGATGTGACGTGGCACCCGCTAAGCGCGTGGTGTGTATTTTGTATCTTTGTTTGTGTATTTGAGTGCGTGGTGGTGTGTATGTGCAGCTTTGCATGGGTGAGGCAGAATCTAGCATTGTGGAGAGGTCAGTGTTTTGTACTGTGGTGTAGTTATTGATAGGTATTGAGGCTTGCTGTCAGACATACAAATATTTCCCACCACAGAACATCAATGTGGGTAAGAGAGACATATATTTAAGTAGGAGTAAACAGAAATATACTTCCTATCAATTCAAGTCTTTGTTTGGTCAGTCTATTCAGCTGCATGTGTTGTTCTGTAGGCCTATGGCTATGGCCTATAGTTAGCTATACATATTTTTATCAGATTAACAAAATCTGATATTTCCTGTTCTTTGCTGTAGGCAGTTACGTTAATCATACTTAAATTAAAAGTGTGATTGACCGAAGTGTACAGTTGTAGCTGATTTTCAGCATTTTGTTTCTTTACATTTACCAAATAAAGGCCAAGGTCATAGCATGAACAGTGATTCCAACCTCCAGGTAGATGAAGCAGTAAAATATTAAGACAAATCAATGTATTTAGAAACATAAATTAGGTTACGTAATTTGTCACAAACATTCTATGTATATTGTATATGATTTCCATAGTTGAGATACATATTGCAGGCTGGTTTATCCAGAGGAGAGGCAGAATCAGCTGGTGTGGAAAGGTCATTCACTCACCATGTATTCAGTCATATAAAATGGCTCCCAGCGTGATTGCTAGCATGTTACACCACACGTATCTGGTAATACAAACTTATGCAGTGAAGTGGAAATAGATTGAGGCCCACAATAATTGGCATAATGATAATGACTCATCCACCCTCAAAAATGGCAGCTGCAGTGTTCTTGTAGGCGGGCCCATTGTTTAACATTTGTATACATGACATGTTGTGTTTCCATAATGGCATTTGATGCCACTGTGTTGTAGGATTATTTTATTCAGCAGCTTTTAGTGTTTGTCCCTAGCCAGTTTTCACCTCAGTTGTCTTTACAAAATTGTTTTAACGAAGTCATTGTTTTAAAGCCAAATAACATCAGTGACACATTAGTAAACTATGTGGCAACAAACTAACACACAGTTGTGTAATCAGGTTATGTTTTCTTTGTGATTGATCTATTTTGTGCAAGTTGTAAATTGTTTATGACTTGGCTGAGTTCAAGCCTGGTCAAAGAGCTGCTTGTCTTGGCTGACTAACTGTGTATTCATTCACCTGCCACGTATTGTGTATAAAATGGGTCATGCAAGGCTTGGCAGATGGGGCAGAATCTACCAAGTTGAAAAGGTCAAAGGTGTACAGGTGATAAGATAGGGAACTGTTTGGTTGGCTAATAGCACTGTGTGATGGACACTTAGGAAGCCAGAAGCCAAACTGGACATACCAGAGGAGTCTGTTGTTTTGTTTACCCAGTGTCACATTTTAAATATATTTGCTGTTGACATTGTGTCTGTGAGTGGCTGTTGTAGTTGGTCTGTGTCCACTTTCTTTCACTTCATGCTTTATATTGATACTATTTGGTTTCTTAGAAGATTTTGTGTGAATCTTTAGAATAAACATTGTTTTTATCTATAGGTCAGACTCATCCAAGCATGAATTCAGTCAATGGTTGAATGGTGTAGTGCTTGTCTTGTCACCTTGTGTATTATATCACAATGTATGCCTATACACAGTATATGTTATGTATCGTAAAAACATAACGCCCGCAGAATCGATGATTTGAAATATAATTAACTTTCCAAATGAAAATTCTACTTTTTTTAGATGACAATAAAACATATAAAGGACGAATTGTAAGTAATATAGCATTAGTTCAAGCAGTTCAAAGACATGCCCATGATTCTGCCTCAGCCATATTTACAACGTCATTCTATGTAAGAGGTCTAGGATTCTAATTTAATTTGTGAATTACTAAAACTTATTAAGATCATCGAAACAGTAAAAGAGTCTTTTATATGAATGTGAAACTTTGCAAAGGCATGCGTTTATTTGCCAGATGATTTACGAAACTGCAGACATTTTGTGTGATACCATTGTGTCATCTGTTGGAACACAACGTAAATAATGGTTTTGTAGCACCAAAAAAGATGCCTTTTGTTTATTTTAAATATGTAAATGGATTCATCCCATGAACTCATTCCTAGAGATTCCTAGGAATATAACATACTAAACAAAATTTAGTTAACTTAGTTTTGTTTACTGTGTAGCGCCGTTGCGCAGGGGCTAGAGCTTTGGACTCTCGACCGAGAGAACCCGGGTTCAAATCCTGTGCAGCGGTGTCGAACCTTGGGCAAGTTCGTTCACTATACATTGCTCCAGTTCACTCAGCTGTATGAATGAGTACCTGGCTATAGACTGTAGTGGATATTTGTGTACGAGTAGTATTTGCGCATTAATTGCAGCATGGCTGGATGCTTCCCTAATTCTAAATAGATTTAAGGAAATAATCCTTTTCTACATTCGGCTTAGGTATCACAAATCAAAAGTCATTGTTTATTATGAAATGGCATGATAGTCTGTGTGAGCATGTGTGTTGATACAGGATTCTGTACATGCATTATGGAGGAAGCATTATGTAGGACCCTTTCAGAATCTTGGTTTAGTACTCGACATCGCTCTCAAGGCCACTACGGTCCCTTCATCAGCATCATCGTGAGCTGGTCTCAGTTGTCATGTGAGTTGTGACTGTGTCGGTTGTTGTCACATTGCAGCAGCTCCACGCCCTTTGTGGGAAGGTTGAACCGCCATCTGTGTTGATGGTTGGTCACTCATTTGTATCTTAATCACTCTGTTTCTCTTCCTGCATCAGCAGTTATCTTCTCTCGCCACCATTGTCACATCTTTGGCGTGATGTTGTGGCTATTGTTGAGTTGATATTCTCCTACAGCCATGATGCAGATGCTCATGGTGCTATGCTCCTAACTGCTGTCTTGGGCGACCTACAGGCAGGCAGCCAGGCAATGGACTGTCTGTGAGAAAGTCTAAAGACAAATGCACTCACTGACTCTGGAAATCAGGTCCACATCAAAGAACCATTCAATGAACCAGCGACAGCAAGTGCCCGTATGTAAACCAATGATCTAAACTTATGTTTTATCATTGGTAAGACAGCAACTGGGTTTTGTTGGGTTGATACATCAAGACTGATGTCGTTAGCAGCCCTGGGGGGATGAGAAACCACTGTCACTGTCAGTGCTTAATTAAACCTTTAGTTTTACTATACCTGCTAGAGTTAGATGGTCATTCCATATGGTTTCATCCAGTTGCTATATGTTGCACGTTGTATCGTCCTTATGGGTATCTTCTTAGATGGTGTGAAAAAATTACCCTAACTCTCTGGATGAAATTATACGATAATGAAATATATGAGCTAGGTAATCCAGCTAACTTGCATAAGGTACTGCCATGGTATATTTTAGTGTGGTTTTGTTGACGTTAAATATTATAATAGCATATTATGTGTCTGTGTGTATGTGTTAAACACACGGTTACAACATTAACTATCAGGATATGGTTTTATACAGAAAAAAATAAGTTATAAATTAATTACTTTGTACACATATGTAATTAAATAGTATTTTGTAATGGAGGACAGTATATTAGGTTCATAAATAACATTGCTGATTACTTGACTTAATACCTACATAGTCAGAATTTAAAATAAGATATTTCCTTTTCAGTATATTTATGTTCTAAGTAATAAAACACATTCTTTTCATATACGTGTTATATTTCAGACCTTGACATTAAGGTTTTGTATCCACTGGCCTAAGGGGCCAGTAGATTTGAAAAAGTTACTGGCTCGCCCCAAAAAGTTACTGGCCAGGATTTTGTAAAGAAAATATGTTGATACCGAGGTGCCTGTCGGTCGCTTCACTGAAGAAGTCCACAAAATCTAAGGTTCCCTTGGAGCGACATCATGCTGACTTTTCTGAAGTTCTTAATTATTTGTATACATCATTTACAAAATTAAGATAGCGATTATAAGAAGTGGTAACGCAAAGTTAAATGAAGATAAATGTGCATCTGAACACATATACCGTGTGTATCACATTATCATTATGACTGGCGATGAACGATGCTGATGTAAACAACGTGTCGGTGTGCGACAATGTGAACGCTGTCCAGAGTCCTTACTCTTGTTTCGCCCAAAGCACAGCTGTATTACAAGATCCACCACTGCAGACTTTAGCAATACTATATAATGTTTGACAGTATAACAAATTTCCTTGATGCCTTTCCATTATGAAATATTATATGCACTACTGTTTTATCATGCAGACAGTTGAGATTGCCTGTCATCCGTAGCCAATGTGTAACAAGACCACTTATTGGGTGAATAATTAATGACTCTTACATTCGCCAATCACGCGGGTGGATACAAATGAGTTTGGCAGTGCATACATGTCATCGTATGTGCATTTCTGAATTTGCTGTTATTTAATTAGTTATAACAAAAATGTAACAAAACAAACATTGATTTAAATAACAAATAAAAAGATTAGGCTTAAGGGTTGTCCTATTTTTTAGGTAGAGTTGGGTTACCGGAAACACGATGGCAGTCAATCGAATTGAAACCAGTTGCCCGGGTGGCCAGTAAAATATGAAAACTGGTGGCCCGAACTGGCCCGACAGCCTAAAAAAAGGCAGCGGGTCAGTGTTAATGTCGAGGCCTGTATTTATTAAAACTTTTAATTTTTATAATTAGGTAATCAGAGGTGTCACGTAACAGAGCAAACGCTGTCAATCTGCCACTTTTGGTGATGTGAGGACAGTAGATAAAGGTCAGGCACAACCAGCCTCGCATTGCTGCCACAAAGGAGGTGTTACAATTTAATTTGTTAGTGTATATTAATTTATTTACTTAAAGCAGCTTCCTCAGCTCGTTTACCCTTTGCGAATCAGGTTCTCTTATGTCCAGATATGTAGTAGTTTGTTAATAGTTTAAGCAATGTGTGCAGTTTATTTAATGAAACACCCACAAAAGTGTGCTTTTTTTAATCGTCTAATGAAACAGTTTTGGTTGTTGCATCTGGTAGCTTGTGAAAGCCAGTTGCCCAGTGGTCATTTAATGCCCGTTTGTTGAACTTACCCACAAGATGACAACGAAACATGTGCATCACTTTTGTTCACTGGAATTACACTGTAGCCTTTCCCAAATACATCCTCATAGTCTCTGGATAGATTAGGCTTTAGCTGAGCTGGTCGAAATTAATTTTATAGTTTGTTAATTTCACACACACACAAAATATATGCACAAATGAACAAGTGTATCATAATAGTTGCTTGGTATGTTTGCTGTTTTGTAAAATTAGTCTAAAATGGGAGGAGCAAAAAATCGAACTGAGGGAGTAGTTTTAATTCCAGCATATTTTCTATGTGAAATTTTGGTTTACTGGCATATTGGTATTACAAGTGGGTAAACAATATTTTAACCTTGACATTGTCACTTAGCTATAAATTTTGGCATAAAAGTGGTAGATTGGAAGATTTTGTAAAAAAATTGAAATAGCCAATAGTCACGAATCTGGTTCTTCATGTCCAAATATATCATGCAAGAAAAGGACATTTGTTTAAATTGTCAAAAGAATTATTTCTGCCATTACCGGTACATCTAGTAACTTGCCAAAGCCAAACTGCAGGGCTGACATTTAGCCTTCAACCCACTGAATTTGTGAGTCACATGGTTTTTGAGAGAGCAAGGAAAATGGGTAACATCAACACAAATACTTGCATCGTGCATTCACATGAATATTTAAATTTTGAAGATCACTTGAATTAATTCCTGGGCAGATATAAATAAGCAAATATGATTATTATACCAGAACTACATACAAAAAGTTGCACAAATGAACTAGCGTGTCATAGCAGATATTAGGTAGTTATAATTTTTTTTTAAATGAATTTGAAATGGGATGAGTGAAAAATGTAATTGAGGTGGCACCTTTAAAGGATTAATGTGATTGTTTATTACCTGTTCATCGAGTTTCAACTTAGTGTCGTATCCTAGTCCAGATATCTGATACTTGTCCTGTCATAGGCAGACATTGAAATATGCTTATTAATAGTGAAGACAGGTTGTTTTTTCATGCAGGTACATTGTAATCGATAACATGTTTGTTTGCTGACTACTGTCTTGTGCTTTGTAATCTGTGCAGTCATGGGTGGACACTGGACACATTTTGTTGTGGTGAACGAGACAAGTTGTAAACCGATTGTTCAGTATTAATGGTTTATGGTTGCCATGTTTCTCTCTTGAGATGTAACTTGTAATGTATTGTATCTTTTCAAGTGATTGTTATTCAAGTTTTCCAATGAGAGGGACGTACATTTTTCGAGAGAAAAATGAATAGTGGGACTATGAAACAAAATGACAGAGATTTGTATGAGTGATGACTATAGATCTTTGTTAAAACATTGTCAAAAAGTAGGTATGTTTCTAATTTAAGGTTTACTATGTGGTGTATCATATTTAGCTTTGCAAAAACAATTTGCAATCGTGGTGACTTTTGTACTTTTAACATATTTTAAAACAAATGGATATATACATCAAGAGTCCATTTGGATGATCATACAAATTTGTCAGTAATTATTTTGCAATACCTGCCTTTACTTTCACAACATTGATAATGCATGTGTGTATATCTCTAGCCCGGTCCAGGCCCATTAATGTTTAGCCCAGGCCCGGCCAGGCCCGCAAAATACAAACCGTGGCAAATTGTAGAGGCTTGTCCCACAAGAACTACTATCATAACCATATTCCATTTTCACAGAGTAGTCGCTAGATGGCGTCACCATTTCATCGTTGTGAAATAAAATTATAATAATCTAGGCAAACTAGATATGTTGTATTTCAAACATGGGTGATGGGTCCACAAAGAATTGTGATGCAGTGAAACTTTAAAAAGACATCCAGGGGATGCCATGATACTTGACAAAATGGTGTCCTGCCTCGAAAAACCGCATTATAATTTATATCACTAAAAAACCACGTAAAAGCTAACACTGTATCTTCTATTTGTTTGTTATCACTCGCCAAAAACTACTTAGTCATGGTGTAGACATAATGTCATTCAAATGTGACAGCATGCTAAACAATCAAGATTGATTGCATTTTATTTATCCCAACAGCAGAAACATAAATTATACAGATATACATACGAATACTAAGATACAACTTTTACAATAACAATTCACATACTATCAACAAAATACAAAACAAATCGCTGTGGGATGGAAGGCTCTACACTAAAACCCAAATTGGTCGCTATCGTGGGAGCTACCCAAAGTAAAAAATAACATTCTTTATACTCCTTCCTTTTATATAACAAAACACTTTTTTTCTTCAAAATAATAATCTTTTTTGTCAAAATAATCTTTTTTGCCTGTCTGTTAAGTAATGTGTGTGTTGTGTTCATGTTTGTGTGTGTTATGTACCAGTGTAGGCTTGAGTGTAAATATACAAAATGAAATGTATTGTACTGTTATAAAATGTGATACACTAATTCATGATTTGTTTAGTTTAATTGGCATATGTAACAATTTTGTATAGTATACACAACGTTATATTTTTGTAACTTGTATTATTTAGCATAAATTGAGAATCCTCTCAAACCATGAGTCTCTATCTTGTTCACTACTAAATCGGGCACATTATTTATAACTTGTGGCAGGTTATATTTAAGGCACTGTTTTGCAAATTCATGTTTAGTTCTGTAAGTATGTAGTTGAGTTATTCTCCGAATGTTGTAGTTCTGTGTGCTGGCATTGTGTGTTACCTGCCAGCTTAATAAGTAGACACGTAGATTTTGATGTTTATATTTGTAGTAAAATTTGAGTTGTTATAATATCAGTAAATCATCTAATTTTAATATATTTTGTTTTTTTAAAGTGGTTCTGTATGCGAATTGTGCTTAGTGTTATTATTCATACAGCTTTCTTTTGGATTTTCGTTAATCTGTTTCTTTGATATCCCCATATCATAATGCAGTAACTATGATAGTATGATATAATAGCAATGCATCATATGTAATAATTTAATTTTTTAAAGGTAACATTCTTTAGTCTGTTTAATATTCCTATAATTTTTGAACACTTATTAGATATTTTTCAGTATGTTTCTTCCAATTTAAGTTAGTGTTTAAAGTTAAGCCTAAGAAGTTAAATTATTCTATTCTCTCAATAGTTGTAATATTTATTTTGAGAGATAGTCTATGTGTAGGTTTGTTTGGCATGTGGAAGGTCATATATTTAGATTTACTTTTGTTTAATAATAACTTATTAATATTAAGCCATTCAACTGTTTTGAGTAGTTCTTCATTTATTGCAGATTCTGAATTTTTGTGTGCACTATCACTAAAAGTTTTAATGATGCTAAATAAAGTAGTATTATCAGCGTACATTATAAAGGTGAACATTTGGCTGGCTCGTGCAAAGTTCAGTCTACTGCTTACGTTTTTTTTAATAACTTTTGAATAAATGTAGAGTTTTGCCATATAAGCCATAATATCGTAATTTGTTTAAGGGTAGCCACTACCCGAAAACGCCCATATAACCAATATGCCATATCTCTGTTAATACTGAACATATCATAACCAAATTTTGAGTACTGATCTGAAAAAATGAATGGCATATGATATTTGAAATATGGGCTCATTTGCTTGTGTATTACCACGGCAATGAACGCTTCAAGTGAGACGGATTTTGACATCCTTGAAAATTATTCTGAGCTAACAACTGTATGTGTGATCATGCAACTGTCAAGAATCATTAGCTAGACTGCTCCTCTGTCAGATAAGGTGGTTTTGGGCAAGGTTATCTGACTTCAGTGACTGTTGTTCAGGTTTGCGCATTTTTCAAGATGCCTTGAAAAAATTACTGAACATTCTTCAGGATAGTTCGTTTTCAAATTAGAAACTTTCATTTTTCATATCCAAGAATCATGTTAAATTACCTGGTAGAGGCTTTCGTTGACGTGTCACGCCGACTTCATCAGTACCTATGACGCTGAATGACGTCATCGTACACGTGAGGCAGTTCGTAATTGCCCTCGTCTCTGTTGATGGGTGTTTTGGTTTTTCTGATCCAGATGGCTTCTTTGATATGCCGAATTCTTCTGTTGGTTTCTTTGTCTACAATTTTCACTCCCTCCCAGTCTATGACATTGGGGAGACAGGAAGACTACTCAAAACAAGACTGGAGGAACACAGAAAGGACGTAGACAACACGAAAAATGAGAAATACACAAGGAGCGGGAAAAAAAGATTGATGTCTACCATCAATAAATCCGCCCTTACAGACCATACGACAACTGAAAACCATATCATAGACTGGGAGGGAGTGAAAATTGTAGACAAAGAAACCAACAGAAGAATTCGGCATATCAAAGAAGCCATCTGGATCAGAAAAACCAAAACACCCATCAACAGAGACGAGGGCAATTACGAACTGCCTCACGTGTACGATGACGTCATTCAGCGTCATAGGTACTGATGAAGTCGGCGTGACACGTCAACGAAAGCCTCTACCAGGTAATGTAACATGATTCTTGGATATGAAAAATGAAAGTTTCTAATTTGCCTTGAAAAAAGCTCAAACCTAAAGTCCCCTCTCACAACAGTCTTTGCAGTCAAACTTTCTTGCCCAAAACCACCTTATCTGACAGAGGAGCATTCTAGCTAATGAGTCTTGACACCTGCATGATCACACATACTTAGCTCAGAATAATTTTCAAGGATGCATGCCCCTCTATCACACTAGAAACGCTCATTGTCATGGTACTGCACAAGCAAATGAGCCCATATTCCACACATGTACTATTCATTTAACCAATTAGTACTCCAAATTTGGCTAAGATATGTTCAGTATTAACAGAGATATGGCCTATGGCCGTTTTCGGGTAGTGGCTACTAATATAGAATGGTCAATAGGTCAAACGCCTTGGACAGGTCAAGAAACCCACTAAATGGCGAGTTGTCCCTATACGTTTGAGCAAGTATTCTATCCACCAACTGAAATGATGCAGATTCAGTTGAATAATTAGGTCAAAATACATATTGATTAAAAAAAATAGCTTAAAATAAGCAGAACTGATTATGGATGATTTTTTTAAATACTTTAGAAATAGTTGGAAGGAAAAAAATAGGCCTATAGTTTTTGAGATGTTGGATCATCATTCTTGAAAATTGGAATTTTGCAATTTTAAGTTTATTAGGAAATATGCCTGTATTTATGATAATAATTACTTACAATTGAAAGTAAACATGTTCAAATGTTACAAAATTACTTTCACAAATTGAAGGTACTGTTATATACATGCCATACTAAAATGTAATGTTTTTATGATAAACTGTTTCTGAGTTCTACTTGGAAATTAGTTGTCATGGTACTACTACTGAACTAATTCAGTAGATTAGAAGAAATGAAACTGCCACATTAAAGCAACTGAGTTTTGATAAGTTCAGTACACTAATCAGTATGTCTTCATCTTCAATTCAACAAATGTGAATTACATTATTATGCCTGCATGACATCTCACAAATCAAACATTTCCGCATACAGTTGTCACTTTAAGTTTAAAAACCATTGCCTTATGTTTTTGTCGTAAAGAAACACTTTTGGGGACAGAATTTTAACAAAATATATGATGGAATGTACGAATGCTCCACGTGTTTAGCATCCATTTTTTAATGGCTTGATGGATGTTTTACTAATACTAGGCAACAGGTCACAGGACAGACAGGTCAATTGTATTTGAACAGTAGTTGTAATTAAATCCAACCCCAGCAGCCAGAATGCATGAATTCACCAAAAACCCTATCAACAGCAACACAGCTAATACAATAGACCTGTTAGGCAGTCTTGTAATAAAATTGTACAGTCGAACGTCACTTTATGGTCACCTCGGTCCAGTCCCAAAGTTGACCTTATTTGTGAGTTTACGCTGCAGTTTGAAGAATCAACAACTCATAGACTGTAAAGGAAAACAATGTTTTAAATAAACCATCAAAATGGACATTTAGTTTCCTGGGAATAGAGTGTCGCCTAGCTGAAGACATCACAGGCTCAACACATAAAGTATATCAGTCAATGGGTACTGTAAATTTATGTTTATAATATGCACCCTGATGACTTTTGCTAAATTTTGACACTGTCCCTGTCTACTGGTTGGACAAACTTCTGCCACCTGGTGGACACTATTTTAGTGCTGTCACCATATATAAAAAGCACCTGTACGTTTAAGTAAAAAGTGAAGGATAAAATGTTATACACAAGTTAATAAAGGATATAATAACATTTGCATGGTAGCATTAAAATAGTTGTTTTTAACAAAATTTTGATGTTTTCAAAAAAATCATCTGGCTTGTTAGGATCAGTCATGAACGAGGTTAATGTAGCATGCATGGCAAACTATACATATATATATAATTATTATATATATACAGTGTATATATGTAATTTCTCAGTCATACAGTTAAAAATATATGTCCTTGTTTTGTTCTGTGCATGGCCACATGGCATTCTGTGTTACTATATATATATTATGCAATGTCATGGTACTAAGATAGTCACTACAGATAGCAGTGTGGATCCACAGTGAAATCAATATGGTGTATCCAGTTACACAAGTAAGGATAGGTGTTTTACCAGTTATTACCCTGCTTCTGTTGTATCCTTGTGTGATTGTATCATGTCCTTGTTCTTCTATTGTGTGCTTGTATTGTGTCCTTGTTCTTGTATTGTGTCATTGTTCTTATATTGTGTGCTTGTATTGTGTCCTTGTTCTTCTATTGTGTGCTTGTATTGTGTCCTTGTTCTTCTATTGTGTGCTTGTATTGTGTCATTGTTCTTCTATTGTGTGCTTGTATTGTGTCCTTGTTCTTCTATTGTGTGCTTGTATTGTGTCCTTGTTCTTCTATTGTGTGCTTGTATTGTGTCCTTGTTCTTCTATTGTGTGCTTGTATTGTGTGCTTGTGTTGTGTGCTTATATCGTGTCCTTGTGTTATTATGTCATGTCCTTGTGTGATTGTATCAAGTGTTGTGGTCTTCTTGTAGACATACAGCACATCTACCTCATTACTTATAGTTATTACGAAGGTAGTTTAGTCACTTAGAATAATATGTCTTTAGACAAAGTAAGCGAAACATAAACATACATTTTGTTTCTACTGTTCCATAATAGCCTTATTAAAACACAGTTGTCATTACTGTTTTATTCACAGTCCCTCTTCTGCCACTGTTTTCCTGTTTGGTGTATTGGAGATAGTAATAGATATTAGCCTGAATTAGTGGGCTTAGAAACCAGAAAAATATGTAAAAAAAATTGGTTTGAGTGTAGAGGTCTGTGCACATTTGTTTACAAACATAATTATCTAGTTTCTTATTTAGAAATCTACAAAAATTTTGTGTTTGACAAATCGTTGCTAGTGTTTAGGATTGGGGTAGTGTAGACATTGCACTTTGAAATTCTACATGTCTGGATTTCAACATACTCTAATCAGCAGTAACCCATATGGCCATGAGACTGCCTTAGGAAGGAGGGTGCGTTTCTGGCTGGCACAGTGGCAGCCATTGTTAAGTGCTCAACTAGGTCACTCCAGTCACTTGGCTGTCTGTATACATAGTAGCACGCACTCATTAACTCGCATGCACGCACACATGCACGCACACATACATGCACACATATACACACATCTACACACATAATCACATGCACTGTGGCATATGCACACATACACACACACACGCACACACGCACACACGTACCCGGAAGTGACAGATGTTACTCATTGTTCTCTTGTAAATTAAGGATAGACTCCTGTCACCCCACACTGTGAGGATCCCTGTGTCGCTGTCTCCCACAGACATTCAGTGCACCTATATTATTAGAGTCGGAATCCTAGGAGGGTTGTGTCATTAGTTTCTGATAGACAACTCAGGCAGGTTTTTGATTGAGAGATTAATTGAGCTGCATGTCATTGCACAGAGCATGTTGTGGTAGTGTTAAGACAGCATTGCAGTGTAATGGGTGGAATTCACATGCAGCTGTGCATTTAGTATTTGGTCATTTCAGATGTAATTTACCTAACTTGTCAATTTTTGTTTTGTTAACCATTATTAATAGATATTAGCTGTGTTACTGTGGTTAATCTGATTTATTACATCTAGTATTTATTTAAAAAAATTAAGCTACTTTATACATAAGATACTAATAAAGTAATACAATTTTGTAGTATTCTTACAACATATTATTTACATTTTTGATTAAACAAATTAATATATTCAACATTTATTGGAGGCCACTGTGGTATATCATTAACATTACTGGTAGCTTGTCAGTGATATTTAAAAATCGCTATAAAACTAGACCACTGACTACCAAGTGGTGGTGTGTGTCCAGTCAGTAGGCCAGCCAGGGGTCAAGGTAGTTCATCCATCAGTGGCTGCAGTCAGTCGGGAATGGTCAGTGTCTCAATCAGTGGGCACCCTGTGTGGACAGTGGTCATTGCATCGACCAGCCAATATCTGGAGCTTGGCACTGTGGTCAATATGATGGACAGACGTTCGTTGTATTATGCACAGTAACATTTACAGACAACCTATTACAATATTATTACTTAGTGTATGAGTGAAGTCACGAAAAATGGAACACTTTCATTTTTTAAACTTCTGAGCTTTGCCATTCAGTTATTAAAATGAATATCACATTTTAATTTTTTGTTAGGGATAAAACATGGTCTTATGTGACAAGAATGAAAACTTTAGCAAGTTTCATCAAGATTTGCCTCTTGTAGCTATTTGAAGACCTAAAAATTGGGGTATTTTGGCATAAAAATGTAAACACTTTTGACAACAGCATTTCAAAGATAAAAACCAAAATTACAGGAATATCTGTTGGCCTCCAATTTTGTTATTGAATATATACCCCAAGGTATATTTGGGTGAAAAAACTAACTGTCTACTTCCACCCATTGCTGGGTTACTGAGGTGAGAATCTGGCATTGTTTTTCAAAAGACAGTAGTTTTGGGCAGTCATCTTCCAGTATTAAAATTTGTGTGACTTCGCTCATTATATATATATATATTAATATATATAATTAGTTTGATCCTACATATTTGGAATTTGACATCAAAGAACCAGATTTGTGAGACTGAAATATGAGAATGGTGTTTTTACAGCATTACTTGTTTCTCTGCAGCATGGACAAATAGATAATCTGCAGCAACGCCCAAGGAGACAGAAGAAGATGAAGAAGACAGCAGGTAAAGCGAATGAAGCTGTCAAGACGAAGCAGCTTCCTCGTACTTCTCCATCCACAAAGACATCCTTGAATCATCTCCGACTGCCTCTGCAAATGAAAATCCCATCACGAGTTGACCTCAAGCAGTCGACTGTCGATGAAAACATTCTTGGTCAGTACAAAGCAGGTTAACTAGTTACAGTCTAGGAGACTGGTGTAAATAATTACTTTACACCAGTCTCCGTGATAGGAACTAGTTAACACTTAGTTCTACACTATGCATTTTAAGAACTATTAATTTTAACACAATCTAATTATTAACACTAGCTGGATTGTTTAACTTGTAAGAATAATTAATATTTCCATGCAGCTAAGTGTGTTGCTATAGCAACTTATATGATTTGGAAAATGTGTCAGAGGTCACACATGTCATTTTGCTAGATTCACGAATTGAACAGTTCTCTCGCCTGCATGTTTGTATCCAATGATCTGGCAGAAATTGGTGAAAACAGTTTGTAACGATTTCTGGTGCTGTCTTGACAAAATAGGTTAGCGCTGGTGGAAATGCTGCGCACAAGGAG
Source organism: Paraescarpia echinospica (assembly GCA_020002185.1). Taxonomy (NCBI): domain Eukaryota; kingdom Metazoa; phylum Annelida; class Polychaeta; order Sabellida; family Siboglinidae; genus Paraescarpia; species Paraescarpia echinospica. The sequence goes on along the minus strand of CM034537.1, from coordinate 32,947,837 downwards.
CAACAAATAACTGTCAATAAGGAAAACGTTCACATTCATTGGGGTGTATTGCGTGCGCATACAGCAATGGGTGTACCCTAAGGCCCAATATTGGGTCCTTTATTATTCATTATATATATGAATGATATCATCCACTCTAGTAATTCATTTAAGTTCATAATGTTTGCAGATGACACCACATTATTCGCTACACTAAATACTAATGGACACTATGATATTTACAATGAAAGACTAAACAATGAATTAGGAAAAATAAGTACTTGACTCAGAGTAAACAAACTTTCACTAAATGTAAAGAAAACAAAAGCCATGATATTTCATATACCACAAAAAGGTTTAGGTTCCTCTCCTTCGAATAGTTGAATGAAATATTGAATATGTAGACAATTAAAATTTTCTCTGTATCACTATTAACAAACACGTAAAATGGGCTAGTCATATAGATAAACTGGAGCGTGAAATAGTCTCAAGCATATCCTATCAATCAACATCATGAGAACAATCTATAACTCCCTAATACTAGGTATTAGGGAGTTATGGATTGCCACCTCAATTATGGAGTGTTGTCTGGGGGACTCGCAGTAACCTAAATAACAGAATTATCAAATTACAGAAAAGGGCAGTTAGAATTATAACTTCTTGTAATTACGTGGCTCACAATTTTTAAGAGACTTAATCTCGTATAGCTTGATGACATAATTATATAGAAATCAACTACTCAAATTTATTTACAAATTGATCAATAAGCAGCTGCCTGATTATGTAAATCAAAAATGTACCATCAACGTACTACTAGGGCATACATAGATGTATTTATCCCTAGAGTCATCACGAATTCTCAAAAAGAAACATCAGGTTCAGCATACCAAATATATACAATATTTTTCCCAATATCATTACAGATATTAATCAAATATTCACCCACAGTACCCATGGATTCTCCAGTTATATTAAAAAATACATTATTGAAAGATAACAAAATGCTTGTACTATTATCAATTGTTATATATGTGGAAGATAATTAACTTACACCCCTATGTATACGTGGCCTTGTAGTTACTAATTAATTATATCTTGGCAGATTTAACGTTGTCTTTTAAAAAACAAATTATTGTAATGTCTATTGATGCATTTTGCTCATTGTATGTGTATATGTGTACATGTTTATGTCAGCTACTGTATGAACTTTTGATTGTAATCTTTACTATGGCATGCTCATGTATTATTAGCTAAATTACTTTGTAAATATATTATTATGATACTATAATTATTATTCAAGGTGGCTCTCGTGGTAGCAGCATTTAAATGCCTTAACGGGAGTATATACTCAATTATAATATGTACTTTTAATTATTGGTGTAATACATTTTATTAATTTGTTCATTCCACAAAATTGAACATACTATTTAATAAGGCTCACCACTTTGATTGGAGCAGGTGTTTGGAGCAAGCGGCCTTTCAAGAAAGGGGAAGTGTTTGGTCCATTCATGGGAAAGAAGGTGATGGATGCAACTGAAGACATGGATCCTTCCTATGTCTGGGAAGTAAGTCACTTATATACAATCAATGCAAACTGATATGAATTAATATTAAGTGAGCCGACAGGTATTCAAAAACTGGCAGTCCACCTCAGTAGATTCTGTAATGCAGAAACATTCTCCAAGGCTGGCAATTGATATCACTTTCAGGCAGAATGTTTCTACGCAAACTGCTTATACATAAAACGAACAATCGCTAACTGACTGAAAGTGATTCACAAGTTTATTTTGATGGATTAGACTAAGCCATCATCCAAAAACTAGATACATGAACCTTTCATCCAACTTATATTGCTCAGTCTTCTGAAGCTACTACTAGTTGGACAGTAAATCATTTCCAGCTGTATACCTGAGTTTGTCAGTTGTGAACACGGATGGTATTGGACTTAAAGAGAGACCACAAGTTTTATCTCTGACCTTATAACTCAGACATCTGTAAATTCCTTTCTTCGACACATTCATGCTGCTAGCATTTATGTAATCAGTAGATTTTGTTTCAGTTATTTCATGTGAGAATGATTATTTTCTTATATACCATCCACCCTGTCCGTTTTGATGGCATTGTTTCATACCTTAGGTCAACTACCTTAATGTGTGAAGAATATATGTCTAAAATTATAATTTTATAATGATTCGGTATTTAAAAACTTATTTCATATATTTAAATATAATTTTCTTTATAACACAACTATGAAATTTAAACTCACTTCAGCGTCTTGTCTACCATCGGTAGTCTTAATCAGCAACTGATGAAGACCAGTGAAATGAGTTTCAAGTTCATAGACATGACCATTTTATTTAAATTATTCTTCTAAATTGATAAAGATTTTCACCAATTCAGTTTGATCTCCTGGATTGTTTCCAGTCTATCAATGTGCTTATGATATGGCCTCCATACTTGTAAATACAATATTCCAGATGAAACAGTCATGGCTTGTATGTTAAGTTTCTCCTTGTTGACACCAAGATGCTGAGGGTTACCACAAAACTACTTAAACTGTGAATGAAGCATGACCATGGTAACGTGGTCATCTGTCTTTTTTGTGATGAACATCATATATCAACAAAACTATGGTCTGCTGTAATTGCTTTCACAGCTTACAATGTTATAACTGATTACAATGTTATAACTGATTAAATGTTATAACAGCTGGTTGAAACTAACTGATTACAATGTTATAACTGATTACAACGTTATAACTGATTACAACGTTATAACTGATTACAATGTTATAACTGATTACAATGTTATAACTGATTTTAATGTTATAACTGCAGCCCAGTTGTGGGTATAGCATAAAAACCAACTAAACGGAGTGTATGTGTGTGAATGTAGACAAGGTGACCATGGTAACGTCAATACTTCCAGACAGCTGGTTGAAACTGTGAACGAAGCATGACCATGGTAACGTCAATACTTCCACACAGCTGGTTGAAACTGTGATCATCTCGGAGCAGATTGATGTGGACATCTTCTACAAGGTCATAAAGGTACATCACATGTGGGATGTGAAGGCATGATTATTGATGGCTGCATTGCTGCTAGTTTTTCAGATTGTCCAATAATGTGAACCCAACATGCACACAATGTAGACTCATTAGTGCACTGTATCGTTCCGTGCACCTGGAGGTTGACACTTCCACACAGCTGGTTGAAACTGTGAACGAAGCATGACCATGGTAACGTCAATACTTCCAGACAGCTGGTTGAAACTGTGAATGAAGCATGACCATGGTAACGTTAACACTTCCAGGCAGCTGGTTGAAACTAAATGACGCACGACCATGGTAATGTAAATATTTCCAGTCAACTGCTTGAAACTGAATGAAGCACGACCGTGGTAATGTCAACACTTCCAGACAGCTGGTTGAAACTGTGAATGAAACATGACCATGGTAATGTCAACACTTCCAGACAGCTGGTTGAAACTGTGAACGAAGCATGACCATGGTAATGTCAACACTTCCAGACAGCTGATTGAAACTGTGAACGGAGCATGACCATGGTAATGTCAACACTTCCAGACAGCTGGTTGAAACTGTGAATGAAACATGACCATGGTAATGTCAACACTTCCAGACAGCTGGTTGAAACTGTGAACGAAGCATGACCATGGTAATGTCAACACTTCCAGACAGCTGGTTGAAACTGTGAACGGAGCATGACCATGGTAATGTCAACACTTCCAGACAGCTGGTTGAAACTGTGACTGAACATGACCATGGTAAAATCAACACTTCCAGACAGCTGGCTGAAACTGTGACTGAACATGACCATGGTAAAGTCAATACTTCCAGACAGCTGGTTGAAACTGTGACTGAACATGACCATGGTAAAGTCAACACTTCCAGACAGCTGGTTGAAACTGTGACTGAACATGACCGTGGTAAAGTCAACACTTCCAGACAGCTGGTTGAAACTGTGACTGAAGCATGACCATGTCAATACAAGGTTCTACAGTGGAATTTTTGTTTGATTACACAGTTTGGGTTATACTCAGAGTGCTTCATATAGGTTAATTATGTTTTGTACCAAAAAAGGTTACATTCGATTATGGCATGGTAAACAATTCTTCACCTTAACTTGATCCCTTTTTACAATAGGCGTATATTGATAAATACATCAAAAATGTGTAGCAGTAGTCCAGTGTTGACAACTCAGACCATGTGGTGATAAATTAATGATGTAATTCAATAGAATGTAATGTAATATATAGGTGGTCCATCAAACTGACAACCCTGATCTCTTTCCACAACATTAGTATGTAAAAAACGGCATCAATCAACAGGACCCTGTGACTTGTGGCTTGTAGTTCAATGTTCACATGACGGGGTGGGGGTGGTCTGTCATACAAATGGGAGTCTGTCATGCAAATAGGGGTTTCATACAAGAGGGTGGTCTGATACTTCAGTGGGTCTGTCTGACCTGTCATATAAGTCAGGAAGGGGGTCTTGACATGGAACAGTGTTTTCAATTTTGCTTTCATGGACAGTAGCACTTTTTATTCACATAAGTGGGGATCTGTGACAGGAGTGGGGGGGTCTGTGACAGGAGTGGGAGTTTGTCACAAGAGTAGGGGGTCTGTCACAGGAGTGGGAGATTTGTCACAGGAGAGGGGTATTTGTTACATAAACTGGCAACAGTTAAAGGTTTTATTTGTTAAAAGTTACATTATGTTTTTACGTTACAGGATATTCCACCAGGAGAAGAATTGCTCACATGGTATAAGAAACCAAAACTGAGAAAGAAGCAAAGCAGGAAAAGACAGTTGAGTTGTGGTAAGTTGTGGGACAGTAAGTTGTGAGGCACCGGTGCTGTTGGTTGTATTACTACATTATTATTGTATTTAGTGAGGATGTTACAACATATAAAGATTTTTATTTACAAACTAATCCATGAACAAAATAACACTACAAAATGTTGCGTTCTATTTGTTGAAGCTAAAAAGTCAGAATATTGGTCAGACTGTAACTACTTGAAATGTTATCATCTATGAAGTTTTAGACTTGACCTTAAAATTAAGCATAGCATCATATTGCTGAAAACATGAAGACCTGTATTCCTGTTGCAGCAAGTAACTCTGGAAGTGGGGAGAAAACGCAAAGAAAAGCTGAGAAAACTCCAGGAAAAACTGAGAAAATTCCCGGAAAAGCTGACAGACCTCTAGGTAGAGCTGACAAAACTCCAGGAAAAGCTAACAAAACCCTGGTGAAAGCCATGAAACACTTTTCACCACGTAAGGACGACATACATGAGAATGGCGTTGCCAGCAGCAAAGTGAAAGTAGAAGCTGTGATGAGGCGTGAAGATGAGACCCCGGAGAGAGAGATCGTCATGGTAAAGACACCCCCTAAGAAGGCCCTCAGGTTGACAAGGACGCGCATTACATCGAATAGAAGGAGGAAGTCACGCAGTGGGCGAGATGCTCACCGACGAGTGCCTGCGAGTGTCGTGGTGAAGCCAGAAGACGATCAAGTGGAGAACCTTGTGAATGGATGCTTCCAGTTCAACATGAAGGACTACCACATGGTGAAAGGTCGCTCTGGTCGTCGCCTGTTCCGCTGTGATATCTGTAATTCGGTGTACCGTCACGCTTTCAGTCTGAAGCGACATTACATCCGCAGTCATATTAACTACTTCTTTGTGTCGAAGATGGATCGACTCAACTGCAATGTGTCCCTGCCAGATGATGGCGCCACTCCCAACGATAAGCTCAACTTTGCTGCTGAAAATGAACTTGACATACCTGATGATGATGACCTTGATGAAGATGGTGTTAGTACTGAATGTTGTCTTCAAGGCAGTGATGTTGACAAGGCAGATGTTGGTGGTAAGTCTGGCTCCATGCAACAAGATCTTGTAGCACCAGAAGAACCTGACTGCAAGAGACGTAAAGTGGCCTGTCATGGCAAAGGTGTCGAAAGTGGTGATGACATCAAATCAAATGGTGTGGATGCGGACAAATTGACAAGTGCTGATTGCCTTGAGAATACTAAAGGTGATACGGGTGAAAAGAAAACTATCTTTGCTGCAAATGCACCCGAGGGTAATGGTGTATCTGACCCTGCAAAGAGAGCTGTAGGTGATAAACTGGACAAAGAAAACAGTGCATCAGATGAAAAGAAAAGTGCTGCTGCTGATAGAAACAACAAGTCTGTTGGTGCAGCAGAGGAGAACAATTCTGTGGACAGTGCACCTGGCAGAAGGGACTCTCAGAATAGTGCACTACTTGAAGATGCAAGTATTTGTAGTGCCACAGATGAGTGCAAAAGTTGCACCAGAAAAACTGAATCGGGTGAAGAAAAAACTGAATCGGGTGAAGAAAAAACTGAATCGGGTGAAGACAAGCCTTGCGTTCTGGACCAACCATCAAATAGGAAGACACCAGGCACTGTGAATAGCACACTAGATGAAGATGGTGCACGCACTAAGGATAGTGCACCAGAAGACAAAGTATCTGCAAGCACTAAGGATAGTACACCAGATGACAACATACCTGCACACAAGGAAACAAATAGTGCCTCAGATGAAAACAGCATAGATTCTGTGACTTGTGCTCTTGATAAAGAAATAAGCACATCAGATAAAGACAACCTCAAAAATACTGCAACAGATGAGAAAAACACCAAAGGAAATAGTGCACCAAATAAAAACAAACTTGGCACTGAAAGCAGTGCTGAATACAAAAGTACAGAGGGAAAAATGACTGATGCATCATCTGAAGGTCAAAATACAAAGAATGCTGCACCATACAAGGACCAAGGTCCTGAGAATGGTGAACTTCCCAAGGTCATTGGTCATGCAAATGGTGTGGAAGACGGTGAATCTTGCAGTGACGTGGGAAATGCCAAACTTGAAGGCTCGTCAGACTTGACTTCTAAGACAGAGAACTCTTCAACAAATACCACGGCTGATGGTGCAGCTGGTGCAACAACTGAACAGAAGGACAGTAATAGTGCACAGGATGACGATGACATCCGTAGTGCATCTGATGATAACTCTGACATCTCTAATGAGCTACATGACAAACAAAGTGACATTATATGTGACATGTCAGACATCACAAAGCAGTCAGATGACAGTAGTGCTCCTTTGAGAGGCGATTGCGTTGCACTTGTCTACCGCTGCCACATCTGTCACTGTCACCTGGGGACCAAACTGGAACTAAAACACCACCTGGTGGAACATTTGCAAGACGGTGTGGAGGAGAAGAGTGTGGATACGAAGGTGTTTGCATGTGACCAGTGTGACATGACGTTCCAAAGTGTGCAGAACCTCGCGCGGCACCAGACAGTGCATTCAGGTGAGTCAGTCCACTATCTCATTCTGACAGTTTTGAATCTAGCATCGTGGTACATCATGTTCCTGAAGTCCTGGATGAGGCCGGCTTTGATACGTTGATTGCTCAAGTGTTGTCCTTCTGTCATTGGTCTCATGCACTGCCATCTCCACCACCCACCGTCACTCCCATGTCTCGTGCTCTTGTTCTCCACTCCCATCTCCACCACCCACCGTCACTCCCATGTCTCGTGCTCTTGTTCTCCACTCCCATCTCCACCACCCACCGTCACTCCCATGTCTCGTGCTCTTGTTCTCCACTCCCATCTCCACCACCCACCGTCACTTCCATGTCTCGTGCTCATGTTCTCCACTCCCATCTCCACAACCCACCGTCACTCCCATGTCTCGTGCACTTGTTCTCCACTCCCATCTCCACCACCCACCGTCACTCCCATGTCTCGTGCTCTTGTTCTCCACTCCCATCTCCACCACCCACCGTCACTCCCATGTCTCATGCTCTTGATCTCCACTCCCCTTCTGTACCACCAAATCTCTTCACACACTCATCTTGGTCATGGGCTTCCTCTTCTTTCTACTCTGCACTCTGAGCACATCCATTCTCCATCTGCCACCCAGTTAAAATAAAACACAGACTAGAAGGTTTTATCTAACTTTGTATCGTTGGTTGGTTTTCATTTTGTTTATGTAAGTTAAAAAAACAACATTCAGAAGGTAGCTAATATCAGATCCTGAATGAATAAATCAGCATTGTTCACACAACCAATTGCTTGTCTGGCAGTAAGCGTGCACTTGCATTAACATATAGACAGCTCGTGGTGTTCTGGTTCCACCCTAGCCTCCTACTTTGTTCAGAGTATGGCTGTACCACAACTTAACCAACTTGGGTATTTGACTGCATGCTGCAAGTTTGGGATTCAGGCTGAATTTGTGAGATGTGCAGTTATGTTTGTAGGCAAAGTATACATATGTACAGGTTGAAATGTAAGTAAAGACAAAACCTGAAATGATCTGCTGATAGTGTGTACATGTTTGCTCTTGGCTCTGTCATTTTTATCATTTGTCCAACTCTGTCCTTTTTATACTTGTTCTGCTTTTGGTCTGTCCTTTTTATGCTGGTTCTGCTCTTGAGTCTGTTTTTGTTTGTTCAGCACTTATGTTCTACTTATTTATTTTGGTTCTCTACTGGTTTATATTTCTTTCTTTCATTCTGCATTTGTTCTGCAGTTGTCCTATACTTGTCCTGTACTTGTTCTGCACTTCTTGTGCACTTGTCCTATTCTTATTCTGCACTTGTTCTGTTCTTATCCTGTAATTGTCCTATACTTATTCTCTACTTGTCCTGTACATATTCCCTACTTGTCCTGTTCATATTCCCTACTTGTCCTGTACATATTCCCTACTTGTCCTGTACTTATTCTCTACTTGTCGTGTACATTTTTCCTACCTACTTGTCCTGTACTTATCCTGAGTATATTGCTGTGTTTCAGGAGAGAAGCCATTTGTGTGTCGATACTGCAACAAGAAGTTTCCGACGGTAACAAACCAGCGCCGCCACGAGCGCATCCACCAAGGCCGTCGCTTCTGCTGTGGCCACTGCCAGCGGTCATTCACACAGACGGGAGACCTGAAGAAACACATCAGTAAACTTCACCCAGAGCTTTTCCACGAGTGTGTGCTCTGTGGCAAGTACTTCGGCAGTGACGACTTGCTCGAGGAACATCTCGGTAGCCATGGCAACGGCGTCAGACAGAACTGGAAGGCCGTGTCAATGGAGCGGGGTACACACCGTGCTAATCTGGAACTTGACCGTGCCGAGTCTATGAAACTGGCTACTGTGAAATCAGGTGCGAATTTTGCATGCACGATTTGTCGAAAGCTGTTTGACGATTATGCCAATATGTGTCGCCACCGTCGCCTTGCACACCAACGCAACAGTATCTTGAATGTGAGGATGGGAAGGTCAGCCAATCAGTGTTGTGTGAAGGTGGAGACATCTGATGGTAATGGTGATCTGACCAATTCAATGGATGCTGATGAATCTGAAGATGCGTTCTATGCTCGCATAGCAGAGAACATATCGGACAATCTGACAAACTTCCTTGAAGGCAAGAAGATTCACCTGGACAACTGCTATGATCATATCAATGAGAAACTTCGCCCGAGTAACGAGCCAGTGCCACAGCGCCGTCGACGCAGCTCATCTGATGTCACCCGCATCAACGTGGTGCAGTACAACTTCCCAAAGACATTTCGCCTGCGCAGTAGTCGTGCCATTGAAACCTGTGACAAACATGGTGACAATGAGAAGGATCACAGAGACAGCGCAACGGAACAAACACCAGCACAAGACAAGTCATCAGTGGACAGTTCCAAGGCAGCCGATCGTGACACTGCTGAAGATGCAGAGTTGATGCACGTACCAAAGGTGCGTCAGTGTGTGCAGTGTCGACGCAACTTCCACACATTCAAGAGCTACCGGGAACACATGTACATCCGACACAAGACGCTCGTGCCTGACGACGTCAACAAGTCAGAGGACTGGCGCAACGAGCAGCCGAGCAGTCCGCCCGACCACGACCGCATTGCTGCCCCTCTCCTCTCCCATAAGCTACTCAACAGCAGTGCTGATGTGCCTACAACAACGCTAAGAAGTAAACCGAAAGTCATCTACAGCGGCTGGAAGAACGGCCTCCTGACTGGCGTGAAGAAGGATGTGTGTTCGGTTGGGGATGGAGCGGGCGAGTCCGACTGCAGTGATCTACTTGATGTATGTGATCTGCTGCTGCCCGATGAGGAACTGTTGAAGGATGCAGACGTTGACAAGCCGTTCAACTACAAACTCAACCTAGTGGCGAGGTGCTTTATCTGCAATGTGTGCAATGAGCAGTTTAATTGTCTCGACTCGCTCATAGACCATCAGTACGACCTGCACCCCAACGTGTACTGCACTCACCTGGAGGTTGCTGTTGATGGAAGACCTGCCTCGTGGCTGCAGACGGCACCTGTCGGCCTGCTGCGTGTCACAACAAACCACGTTCCTGCTGTCGAAGGTACATCACATTCTCATCACATCTTACATCCATTTACAGATTTAATATCTTGGTAACCAAGTTTATAATAATTGTAAAATAAATATGCAATATTCAGTCATGCTAAACGTGTCCTTATTATAAATGTTTTTATTGCAGACCTATCTGCGTGTTTAACATGTCATTAAGCAAACAAGTTTTAGGCAGTCGTAAAAGCTGCTTGTACAGTTCAATTTTTCACTTGTATTGTTTAACAATCATTTCGCAAGTACCGGTAATCCAACCTATCTAATATTTACTACAACATGTCAGCTTGCTTGTGCAGAAGTATTAATTAGTTGTGATTCAGTCATCAGTTGAGGAGGAAGTTTTTGAGTCATCAGTTCAGGAGGTAGTTTTTCAGTCATCAGTTGAGGAAGTTTTTCAGCCATCAGCTGAGGAGGAAGTTTTTTCAGTCATCAGTTGAGGAAGAAGTTTTTCAGCCATCAGTTGAGGAGGAAGTTTTTCAGGCATCAGTTGAGGAGGAAGTTTTTCAGTCATCAGTTTAGGAGGGAGTTTTTCGGTCATCAATTGAAGAGGGAGTTTTTTCAGTTATTAGTTCAGGAGGGAGTTTTGCAGTCATAAAGTTCAGTAGAGCTTCTGTGACTGACCACAAAAGTTGTAGTACACCTGGTATGTGCTCAATTTAAGACTGAGCACCTTCTTATTTACATAACAGCTTATTTGACAGGGATTATCTAGCTGCCATATCTCCCCTTAAACAACAAAATAATTAATTGATTAGTGCTTGAGATATTATAGTCCTCATAATAGAAGATTGAAAAAATTTCCTATTCATTAGTGCATGGTACATCTGTCTCAGTGTTACCCTTTCAGTTTAGCAACTGTTGTGGTTGAGTCCGGAATATCTGTGATCTGTTTGTGATGTGGTAGTACATTGTAGTACATTTCCCCATCATCTTATATTTCAGACTTCAAGCGCAGCACCAAGGCTAAGTTCCGTTGCACGAAATGCAACAAGCCATTTGCGTCAATGCTAGAACTACACACCCACATCACTGAGTGCGCGTCCGAGGGCCTGCCTGTCATAGAACCACTGCCCGTCGTGAAGAAATCCACAAAGTATAAAGTGAAGACGATAAAGGGCAGAAAGAAGACCTGTCCATCCTCACCAACGTTGCCATTGTCTCCAGGGTACGACACATTCCGCACTGACGACCTTGATGGCAGCCATGACAGTGCTCAGGAGAGACAGCGCAAGAAGCGGCGCAAAAACTTTGAGTTGCTCTACAACCCACTGCACCATGTGCGCCGCCGTGAACTCACACAGGTGTTGGAGATCCACAACTGCGGTGGCTGTCATCAGCAGTTTGAGACGATCTCGCTGCTCGAGCGCCACGTTCGCATCTGTAAACAGAAGGACAAGTTGAAGGAACTGCGGGCAATCTCAGCGTCACTGGACGTGAGTGTCAGCATCGACGATGATGAGGTTGACGAGTACGCATACGATCCAATGAAGCACATGTGCATCTACTGCCTGAGACAGTTCACGTACCTGGGCATGCTGCGCAAACACGTCTCCGAGTGGTGCCAGGTGAGGCAGGACTTCGTCGACCATGGCGAGTTGTTAGATGACGAATGGGAAGAAACCCTCGAGGTGAAAGGAAGGAAGAAGGAGGGAATACTAAGCAGGCAGTCAAGTTTCTCCTCATTGAACGGAGCCACCGACAGCCAGGATGTGGAGGAGGCAAGTAAGAAGGCAATGACACCGAAATGGGGAACTAAGTGGAAGTGTAGGACGAAGCAGGTCGTTGAACCTGCTGTGAAGCTTGAGAGCGAGTCGTCGACTGACAGCTTCAGTGAGCAGCGGCACAGTGCGTCAGTCAGTGAGGAGAGTCGGGTAGACGATGTGGAAAGCAGCCAAGAATCAAACGGGTTCAAACAAGATGAGACAACCAGAGACTGTTTGACCAAAGATCATGATGAAAAAGATGGTAAACCTTTTAGTTGTTTGTTGAAAACCAGTGACAAAGTTGATAAAAACCCTGTAAGTGCTGAAAAAGACATTATAAAATCAGAAGTTCATGTGGAGACAAAAGACTGTGATGTTGACGATGGCTGTAGTAGGAAAGACCTGTCAGGGTTGACTGAATGCGATCAAGAAGTGAAGCCAGATGCAAACAGAGACAGTTCAGTTAGGGATCGACCAACCAATCACAAAAGGAAATCAGAGCCAGTTGATACTGCCATGGTGACCCCTGATCTTGAAAACACTTGTAAAAAATCACAAAAACTTGAAAATGGTAATAACGGGAAATGCAAGGTAGCTCAGTCATGTGACATAAATCTCCCCGTCAAATCGGACCTCTCTCAAAAACCTAAAAGCAGTGGCTTAGCAAAAGTGATGTAATTGGGCCACACTAAGACAAAGTAAAGATGGTGTTGAAATCATCAGACTGCCAACATTTGAACCTTTGTCAAAATATATCTGGAAATGTGTTACGTAATGCTACGATGATTGCAAAGTAGTTCATGAGAACATGTTTTGTTTTGTTGTTAATGTATTTGGAGATTTATGGCAGAAGCCAGATTTATATTATTTGTTGTGCTGTTTATATTATTGTGTTTGTTGTTTCACAATGTTTGGATTAGTTAACTTACAAATTTGAATTTTTATAATCGGTTAGTTTTTGTATAGTGCTGTTTGGCAGCACTGCATGTCAAGTGCACAGCTTTTGATGAGATCATCAGGCGATTACTACATCCCTTGCATCAAGGTGATTAGGTAAGGTAATGTCTTGTTCTGCAAATTGTTTTCACCGGATGTCGGTTAGATTGACACTTCTTTGTAATTATTGACCTAATTTATACAGTTAATAAAATATATTCACAACAGTGTTGTCTTGATGCAAAATACTTGTAATTTGAAAATATTTGTTGAGTAAGATTATAAAAGTTAAAAAAAATTCCCTTTGGTTTTCCAAATGAAACTAGTGTAATCCTGTTTGCATTTTTTATTAATAAATTTAAAAAATGTATTACCTGATGATGCATCAGTGGATGTGACAATGTTGTAATGTGGTCTACACTGTATATTAAAATGGAGTAGGCAGAGGTTTAGACATATTAACACCATTGACTTTCTGATATCAACATTAAAAAAAAAAATACTTTAAATGTTGTGTTTGCATAATTTAGAAATGAAAATATGTACAATGTTCCAATGTAATCTATGTAGTATTAGTTTACAAAATAAACAACAATGCAGCGATTTGTGGGAAATTATACCAGTTATATATATACTTATATATAGCAGTAAACATATCACACAGTACTGTTGACCAAAATGGGTTTTTCATGTTGTGTTTTGTATGAGGATTTAAATTTGGCCCAACGTGGAGTAGGCACTCTAGGCCAGACAGTCCTATACTCGGAACCTGCAGAACATCTAGAAATGGTATCCCTCATTGGACCCTCAACCAGACAATAGTTTGACCTAGTTATTTAAAAGGATATGGTAAATATTATATCAAAATATGCTAATAGGATGTTGCCTATTCCTTTGTTTTTATAGTGATATGTTCTTAAGACTAGAAGATATGTTGATGGTATACTGCCTGCCAAATTATATTTAATAAGCCCAAAACACTGTGTTTGCTATTTAAATGTTCGGCTGAATGAGATAGCCCAATTTTGAAACCGCATTAGGCCTGTGGGGACTCAAACTCTGATCAACAGCCTGGCGTTATTACCTACAGGTCTACCGCAGCCACCTTCCCCCATCAGTCGGCACAGTGCACCTATAAAAAGTACACAAACATGGACAGAATATGTTATTGTTTGTTATTAGTTATTCATACCTTTATTCTACAGGTAAATTATGAATCAATACAAGTGTAAAATTTATTTGTGCAGAATAGGCATCCAATTTACCTTCTCCATCTCTCTCAAGATGAACATGTTTTTAAGGGTGTGTAAAAGGCCAGCATTACAAGGCGGTGGGGATTCTGGGGGTGTCTCAAAGTAAAAATTTAGCGTGACACTTTATGGATGGCCTCAAACTCAAAGCTTTGATGTTCAGCATGGTCACGATTTCCCCCATATTCAAGATGTGGCGCGGGAACAAAATTCCTATTGGGGCTACCAGAGCTTCAGCACACTGAAAATTGTTCGCCACCGCATATCTTACACATCTTCCTTCACCTTGTGGCTGTCTTCGTTGGCTCAACTGACATCGAAAGACGGGGGGATGGCTGTTGGGAATTGTTCACCGTTGCGCTGCTGTAACTTCGGCTTCCCCGCCTGTCTTAGCTGTGAACTCATGACATCCGAATACGGGGGGGGGGGGCAGTGCTGTTGAAAATTTAATTTTTGATGTTGCATTCAATTTACCTTCTCCAGCTTCTCTCTGCTGTTTCAGCTGAAATGGTGCTCGAAAAAATCGCCTATTACTGGGAGGGAGGGCAGAAAACCATGTCTGCCCCCCCTCCGTTCCCGCACCTATGTACTCAAGAAAAGCAATTGAACGAACTGCCAATGAATAATTACCACCACTCCCACCAGGCCGATTCCAGGCCACGGAACAGACCACAAACTTGTAATGGTAAAATAAATTATGGTTTATTAATGAATGAAGACATACCAAAAGTTTATTTTAAATTACTGTGCAAAGAGTTGCCTAGGAATTTGATTGTAAAAGATGGGTTGTCTTGTCAGGCTCTTTTCCAAACTAGATGAATTGTGCTGCCACCTGTTGGACCACACTAAGATTATGTCAGGAGAGAGACTAGTATAATGACCACACAGAGACTGTTTCGAGTGCCACAACGAGATTCCGTCTTGAGTGATCACACTGAAACTGTCTCGGGTGACCACACTGAGATTCTGTCTTGAGTGATCACACTGAGATTCTGTCTCGAGTGACCACACTGAGATTCTGTCTTGAGTGACCACAACGAGATTCTGTCTCGAGTGACCACACTAAGATTCTGTCTCATGTGACCACACTGAGATTTTGTTTCGAGTAACCACACTGAGATTCTACCTTGAGTGACCATGCAGAGATTCTTGAATTAGATTTGTCATGTGCTAAATTGTTCCATGCAGTTTCATCACCGACAACTCACAGGACAGATTTATGAGGGATTGACATCTGGGAACAGACACATGAGATTGCTAACACGCAAGATACAAATAACATAAAGGTGCTTTACAATTTGCTATAAAAAAATGTATGTACCAACTAAATGGTTGGTGTATCATTTTGTTGTTGGGTATATCCTGTTAATGCCGGCAGTTGTGAAATTGGAATGTCTTAGTGCTCAGTATCCTTATATATTTTTTACCTTTTTTTGTCATTTTAGCATATATAGTATATACCAGTGTGAAATTGTGTTATATGGTATTATGACGTCATAATGTCAACATAACGTAATTACAAATACAACACATGAGTATGAAAGCTGGAAACAAATCTGCGACAAATGCCCCATTATATACATGAGCAAAACAAGAAACAATCACATTTTCACAAAAATAAACAATGGTGTTAATTATTACCCTTACTGAACGTTGTAAGAATAATTAGTTCTAGTTCTAGTTGTTTCCAGCACTCGGCAACGTTCTATTAACTGACTAGTCTGTATATTGTGTGGTTACAATGTTACGATCTTATGAGGTCTCATTCAACTACCTAGGCCAAGGGGTAGTCAGCTTGTTCAGAACATTATCGCCAAGCCGACCTTTATATGCTGGCAATGAGGGTGGTCACTGCCAGGGTGCTTGTCGTCCTCAGTGGATCTTTTGGGCAATTCCATGAAAACTGGCATTTGGAAGCAAATTTTTTTTTAATGCAAATATCATAATTTTTTTATACCACATTAAAGGGTAATATGTCTTCTTCCTTGCACATCAAAAAGTATATAATTATTTCTACTCTGGTTAATTTTACAGCAGTTTGAAGCCAAGGAGTTACAAGGAATTAATTAGTAAACGTAATGTGACTAAACAGGCATGTATTCATAAGATGAATAGAGCACTGATAAACAGAGGATTCACCCTTTTATATGCTTAAAATGGATTATGTATATATCCCCTTACATGATATCATATAATTTATAAAATTAATTGATTGGAAATTGCATAATTATTGTAATTCTATAACGACCCCTTGTCACTCCGTGACTTGTCACTCCGTAACAAATAATTCAGGGTTTTTTACATTTTCTATAAAAAAAAATAAGTTAAAGGTAACAAAACTCCTACCTTCTAATAAATACTTATATTTAACAAGTATATGTCAATTACTATTTAAATAATTAAGAACTATTTGATAAAAGTTAATTACAAAGTTGTCACTCCGTAACTCCACGACGTCACTCCGTAACAACATCAACACCAAAACGGTGCCATTTAAGAGTTGTATCTAGCTTTTGTTTTGCATTTTAGTAATTCCAGTATTCACCAGGTGGAACTACAATGTATGCATATTTCCCACAATTCTTATATACTTCCTTTCTGTATCAATTCCAAGTCTAGATACTATGATATCCTATTGGCAAACTGCTACAATCTGACAGCATCGTGATCATCACCAGGCGAACATTTTTTAGTATACTACATTATCATCAGGACCAGCACAGAGAAGGCGAAGATCCAGAAGAAATACCTAATGATGACGGTTAATGAAGCTCACAGCCTCTTCTGCGATGCAAAGCCAGATATAAAAAATTGCCAGATCTAAGTTTGCTTACCTTCGACCAAAACATGTATGCCTCAATGCAAAATTTCCCCACAACGTATAAAAAGAAGAGCTGTTAATGGGTGTAATATTGTGGTTCAGGTTGATTTCGGAGAGAACTACATGGCCATTGATCAAGACGAGATCCATAGTGCTCACCGGAATCATTTAAAAGTCATGCTATTCACAGTCTGCACTTAGATAGACACAGACATCACTGAATCCTCTGTCATCGTAAGTGATGATATGGTACATGGGAAGTTGGCTGTCAGTTGCTTTATCTGGGCAAAATTATCGAAAATCTAAAAGCAAAGCATCCAACAATTGAGAAGATCGACTTTTTCTCTTCTACAAATGTCTCCATCACTTGGAACTTTTGTCCACGTCGCATGGGAAAGGAACAGTTGACGGAATTGGAGGTGATGTGACGCGGCGTGTCTGGCTGGTAAACCTAACCAGGGATCGAGCATCAGATGCAGAATCTTTTGCCAGAATAGCAGCCAAACACTGCAAGAAAACTGAGGTTCAGTTGGTTCTGGCCAGCGAGATATTGGAAGGCACAGCTGCACTGGAGAATCGATGGTTGGGGATACAGTCACTTCCAAGGACACACGTGATGCACTGCATCATCCCTATCCGCTGTTATGTTGCGAGGTGTGCAACATATTCATCTGCTCAACATTTCGACACTATCAGCCTGCATGCAGACACTGATGTTGCTTTTGACCTAGTCAAACAACCAGTCATCAAGCAGGACACTGCACACATTGGTGACTGTATCGTCACGGAGAGAAAAACATGAAGCGTTTTGTTGCTCAGGTTGTCGACTCGATCGATGCCTGTTTGGAACTGTCATTCCTACGAAAGGCAGACCTGGACCAGTCTGGGAAAACATATGTTTCGTATTAACTTGGATGAAGTTGTGCAAATCCTTCCTCCACCAACTTGTGATAATCGCAATCACTACCTCTTTGGTGACAAAGTCTGAGCCAACAATAACTACTGTGCATGTGGTTTAACATGCTTGATTTGAACATGCTCTTAAATATACATGTACTATGTTGTGTTTAAGTGGTTTTTAATTAGTCAACTGAACAATGACATCAAGTTTTAAGAGTGACACTGACATAACAAGAGTGTCTGAGTAATTGGAATTATAATCATGATGGACAATAGTAATGAAGAATCCGACTCGTCACTCCGTAACGTCACTCCGTGACGACAACAGCCTTGTTAATTAGTTAAGTAATTACAACTACAATTACCTTTTAAAGTTTTAGAACAGCATGTTGCAAGCCCACATATGTAATGTATTTAATAACATACAAACCTTTACACAGGACATGGTAAGAGAGCTGAATTTGAAGTTTGTGTAACCATAAGCAGATTATGTGCAAAAGACAGCGTCACTCCGTAACGTGTCACTAATTACTTAATTACTGTTGAAGTTATCAGTGATTTTAAATATTTTCACCTGTTGTCTGAGGCTAACCTTTTAGCCAACAGTATATGATGTTCAACTGACATATATGTTGCATATTAAAATATGTATTTAAAAAGAAATGTCATATTTGTAGTCAAATGTCACTCCGTAACATCATGGAATTGCCCTTTTATGTCCCAAATCGAGACCGAGAAATTAAATTTATGTATATATTATATAGTAGGTCTATATACATACATACATTATATACGTAGCCTTTAAAAAAAAAATCGTATGTAGAACTGCTATATAACGCTTACCAGAAAAATGGAAAATAACAGGTTTGCATTGTGGTGAAGTCCTGAAATCATGACTGGCTACAACGCCTTAATTATAATAAGCTTTTTAGTTCTTTAGATCCTAATCATTGAAACTTGCATTATTTTGTTGACATTACAGGTTAAATTATATCATGTAAAATACTATGACTACAGTGCTGTTGAACTGGAACAATTATATTGCCAGTGGGTGGTTTTCAACCTATTTAGTATGTACACAAAACAATTTCCGGTTGTGAAAACGAAGAATTAGTCACGTCATCAATCAAAATCGCTTCGTCATTCTGGGCTGGTCATCATATTTCATGACGCAATATAGTTAGAAGAGTTGTTTATGAAATATAGCCATTTTGGACATATTTTTATACAAATGCCCCACTTTGCAATGACGCATATGCTGATGGCTTTTTAATCACTACTTTATATCCTAACAATAATAAGTTTTGTATCATCAGACACCGCGCGTTTAGCGTCAGTTCTCGTGACGTCATCTAGTCATCCGCTGTGACAGGTTATAAGCGACGACGCTGCACTTGAACGTTGCCTGATGCGCTTAATGTCAAGGTCATCTGCGGTCTGCTCGAGCAAGATGTCGGAGGCAAAGTTAGTATGGTTCATTTTTCTTAATAAAATAACATGTCCTTTGTATTGTGTAGTTAGCAAACGGGTGAGAGTCTAGCAGAATATGTATGTTTGTTTTGAGTCGGGATGTCATGTATCTGTTGGCAGTTTACAGGACGTAAAACCTCAAGTAATATTCAACCGGTAGCAACCGACATGGATGGACTGGGTCTGGAGTGATGGACCTGATGATGATCATAATTCATGGGTATATAAACTAATATAGTAATACCAGGTAGGGGCGCCGGAACGAAATTCATAATGGGGGCTACCGGAGCTTCAGCACCACTGAAAATTGTTCGCCACCGCATATCTTCACATCTTCGTTCACTTTATCAAGTTTATGGCTGTCTCGGTTGGCTCGCTGTCACTTGAGAAGTTGAGTCACTGAGTCAGTGAGTGTGACATCGGAAGACGGGTGCTTTTCGCCGCTGTTTCAGCTGTGAACTCATAACTTCCTAACATGGGGGACAGTGCTGTTGAAAATTTTATTTTTGATGTCGCGCCACTGCTGTCAATTTACCTTCTCTGGCTAAAATGATGACATCCAAAGACAGGTTTTGGAAAACATTTTTGTCACCGCGCCGCCTGTTAGTGTTACTGGGAGGGGGGACAGAAAACCATATGTCTGCCCTCCAATTGCACAAACCTTTCACAGTCGACAAAAATACACATTAATCGTCTCATAAAATTTAGATTTCCACCCACCATTGACGCTTGCCACAAAAACAAAAATTCATGCTCACATTTAATGGGGGGGCAGAACCATGTCTGCCCCCCCACAGAGAAATACTGGGCTGACTCCCCCCTGTTCCTGTGCCTATGTTACCGGGTCATCATTCGACCCACTTCCGAAAGCATGCTATCAAATCTCACGAGATGGACCCGCTGATCTCTTTGTATGACTAACAAGAATTGAGCGTGACTTCCCTAGGCAATTACGTTGTAGCATAAAATACTGCAGTTGTAAAATAATGCAGTTCTGGTCCTTAATGCACATGTTGTAGTTGTGTAGAATAGGGCAGACTATTCCCTTACACAGTGAACTTCTATTTCCGGACGTGCAGTTAAAGGCCGGAGCTGCATTATTTAAACAACTGCAGTAATTTATGCTACAGCATCACGTGCATCAACATATTTTTTTCGTTGGTTATAACCGTTAGCACGCTGTTATCAAACTTTTCGCGCGGTGCTGTGTTTTTGTAAGGAAACTAAGTATTTCACTAAAACCAAGTTTTTTGACAATTTGTTTGCAGAATATGGCACAAATAAGTGGCAGGAAGTTACAATATGGATGTATTTCGCAAATGTTTCTCTTGAGAATTTTTATGAAAACAGCATGTTTATATTGTTGACTCGATCAATGACACGACCATTATATATCCTAGGCTGACGTATGTCATATGGGACCTGGCTGGGTGTGCTGGATGTTTGTTTGTTTCGGGCCCTTGCTTGGCAGAACTAGCGGGCTCCTTACCATGATGACAGATATCAACCGTACGTTATTGAATTTTATTTGGCGTAACGTGGTCTTGACGATTGTGCCAATAATATAAATATGCCGTTTTCAAAAAAATCTGAAGAAACATTTGTGAAATATCTCCATCAGTTTTCCACTGGGTAAAATGGTGGGCAAGGTAAACCACTGAGTTTTCAAATAAAAAATTAATACAATTACTGGTACATCTAGGTAACTAACTTTGAACAGTAAATACCTATAACATTGCATTCATTGCAGATAACACCAGGAACCAGTAGATTTTTTTGCAAAAGATGGTAAAATTACAGCATTCACTCCATCAGAGGGGGGATTTTACCATAAGAGAGCAAAAACAAGTTAAACAACATTATAGTTGAGTGTAGCTTTGTGAATGTGTGACTTGCTTGTAGGGCTGACATAGCACTGATTGGTCTGGCCGTGATGGGCCAGAACCTCGTCCTCAACATGAATGACCACGGCTTTGTCGTAAGTTCCCTCACATTGCTGACATAGTCAGGGAATTTAATAGTCTTTACAACGAAGGATATTAAAATTTATTGATTAATATTTATGTATATATTTATTAAAATGGAATTAAAGGGTTTAACAATATAACATTTATGGCAGCAGTCTATATTGGTGTTTATACTAATGGTATCTTGATTATATATAGTATTAATACATTTTTTAAATATTTTTATTATATATTTACTGGTATACTTATTGACAGTGTGTATTTCAACTCAGGTTTGTGCCTTCAATCGGACAGTGGATAAAGTGGACAAGTTTCTGGCGAATGAAGCGAAGGGCACCAAGGTGATTGGTGCGCACTCCCTGTCAGAGATGGTCAGCACTCTGAAGAAGCCCAGGCGTGTGATGCTGCTGGTGAAGGCTGGCAAGCCAGTGGATGACTTCATTGAGAGTCTGGTAGGGGCTGCGGCTGCAGATTCACATTTAATGCACACACAAAAATGTATGTCTTTCATTATTAACCCTGCGACCGGACAGGCTGGTCCAGGGCTGGTCGACGATACCTACCTTAATAGTAACATTTTAAATTTCCGTGCTAGGTAACCGACACGCGAACATTTGGTATCGTTGGATAGCTGACAGATTTTTTCAAGATGGTGTATATTCATTCATGAGCAGATTGGTTGACAGCTAGTGATTGCCTGACCGACAAAACATGTGACCAAGTCGGCGGAAAAATGTTGGTGCTTTTACTATGCCCCTGTGCAATGAATTTACGTATCCATACATAAAGTTGTTGGAGCGCAGTGGTAAGAGCTCTTGACTGAGAGAATGTGGGTTCGAATCCTGTGCGGCGGTGTCGAACCTTTGGCAAGTTCGTTTACTCGACATTGCTTCAATTCACTCGGCTGTATGAATGAATACCTGGCTATAGACAGTGGTGGATATTTGTGTACAAACAGTCTTCGCGCATTAATTGCAACATGGCTGAATAATTTCCAGAGAAGTCAAGATGGTGTTCGATTGACCAGTTCTGTCAGGGAGTAAAGTACAAAGTGCTTTGAGCAGTCCTGAGGACTGGATACTGCGCTATACCAAAAAAACTTACCTTTACTTTTATTCTCATAAAGTTGAGACCCCCGCACACGTGGTATCAATGGAAAGCTCTATTATTGGCCAATCTGCCAAAAATTACATGAGCTGCCTAAGCAAATTTAGCGAATCAGAACAAAGCATTACAAACACCCCTCCCCCGGCCATCCGGATTATGTTGGGAGACAAAAATCATACCAATAAATGTTCTCAATGGAGTTGATTCATGTTTATGTTATTTGGTAGCTAACATGTATGGCTACATTTGTTTCACTGGCTGCAAGGCATATATCCCCTCAGTATTTATCTGGTAGCAGGATAAAAAGGTTATTTTTTTAGATGAAGTTCAGATAATAATAATAACCCCATGATTATCGAATGTTATATAGATTTTATTGTAAAAAAACATTCCTTTAGTAATAAAATGATAGCTCATTCAAATTTGTGTGATACATATTAGCAAAGTTATGATTTTTACTGTAACAGTACACTACAGAGGTTTTTCGTTGGCTGGTCGCTGGGTTAAGATCTTGAAAATGAGAATTTTCATAAAAAAGTCTTAAATTTGATTTAACTAAACTAGGCCTCGGCCTGTATGATAGTACTATTGCATTCCAAATAAGTGTACAGGGCGGAATAATAGTAAAGGGTGGAAATTTCCCAAAATTATAATAAATGTACACCTTGGAATAATAGTATAAGCCAGTAAGTAGTAAGGTGGAATTAAGTTGCAATGTGTGTATTTATAATTTTAATTAGTGTCTTTTTGACAATGCAACAACATCATTATATGCAAACAGGAGTTGCTTACATCAAACAAACAATAATACTGTATATTAAATCAAACATCGAAACAAAACTCCAAACATAACGCTCCATTTAGTTTGTCTCAGTGACTGGTAGTAGTTTAACACTAACTGATATGTGTTGAAAACAGTGAATTAAATATATCTATAATTGTTAGTGTATTTATTACGTAAATAGAAACAGTGCCAAATTCTGCGGGATACTTTAAGATAATGTAGTTAATTCCGCCAAGCCTGCCACCCTTAAATACATACATGGAATGATCTACTATGGCTTGTTAACCATGTAGCTCTGCTGCATAGCATCGAGGTCACCACTGCAGTAAGGGTTGTCTGGTGACGTCGCGCCACGTGAATTGGTCACGTCGCAAATTTGCCCCCGAAACGTCGTTAATCATGCTTTATCGCTCAGCCCTAGACTGCGAGATTCACAATTTACTAGCCATAATGCTAATGTCCTGACCACAGCATGATCCCAACATAACATAATAAACCTTTATATTTAGCACATAGGTTTCCTAAGTGTTCTTTTTGGGCATACGAGTAGTTTTTCAATTTGTTAGTGAAAAGATTGCTATCTGCCATGATTGGCGTAGTGACCGGCGTAAACAGCGTCGCAATTAAATACGTGCAGTGCCTAATAAAAACCGTATAAGGTGGAACTAACAACAGTAAATAACCTTAGACCCAAATAAAAAACATAGCATGGAATTGCCAACATTATATAAGCGTACAGACCTGAATAAGACCACATAGGGTGGCATTTTTGGTCCAAATAAATAGCCGTACATATACGCTTATTTGGAATGCAATAGTACGTTTCAACAAAAGTGGAATGGGCTGCATGTTGCCCAGCTATATGTTTCATTGATGAAATGAATCAATTTAATCACCAGATAAATTGTTACTAGAGGGTGTTTGAATCAAAGTTTACTGTTGTTTTGCATTTAATTTGTCATGGTAAAAGGTTTTACATTTTTATGTAAGCAACAGTGAGACCCAGGATTTCAGACAATTTTAAATCAGTTCCACCAAAATGGTCAAGCTTCTTCAGTTTCAACTGTTCTAGGTCTGTAAACAAGGTGTGTTTCAGGTGCCACTCTTGGAGAAAGGAGACATCATTATTGATGGGGGCAACTCTGAATACAAAGACACCATTGTAAGTATGACGTGTCTTGCTTCTCAAATTATACAAATCTCACTTTCTCATGTTAAGTGTAACATGCCTCGTTTCTTGTGTTAAAGGGAAACAGAAGGCATTTTTGGGGCTTAGGCACCTAAAATAATTAATACAAACTAACCATTTGTAACTGTACACAACACATCATGCCAGAAATTTATTAGGAAAACCTTGTCGAACACACATGTACCATATGTCATGGACTGTGCTATTTTTGCCAGCTAAAACAATAAAAAAACTCACAACTATTTATTTATTATATATTTTAACAATCATATTCAATCTTGGAATGTTATAAAAATTCTGAAGATCTCAAAACCTCACACGGTCGCCTGTAATCAGAGTGGTATTATCACCTGTTGTAAACATTCCAGTTGTATGTTTGTCAGTAACTTGTAATTCATCTTTCTAAACTCTTTATTATGCAATGTAGTTAATTCGATTATTCCAGCAATATGATCGCTGTAACTGCTGTTGGGTGTGGCTTTAGCAGGCACAACATCCATCGTTCCTGCCACTGGGCCTCATAAAAAACACACCGACAGCCTTGGATGTTTTCAGCAGTTCCACTTTGATACCACATTCTGAATAAGCCACTGACGTGAAAAATGTTATTGTAGATGTAAATGGTTAGTTTATATTAACTCTTTTAGGCACAAAACACCAAAAAGTAACATTTTGTGTCCCTTTTAGTATGACGTACCTTATTTCTCACGCTAAAGTTTTAAACCTGACATTTCTTCACATGTTAAGTATGACATGCCTCACTTCTTATGTTAAACATAACACGTCTTCTCATGCTGAACATAACACGCCTTCCACACACATACATCACACATGACGTGCCAGGCATCTCATTCACGTGATTAATGAATCACAAATTAACAGCAGCAGTATGAATGTGCTTAAAAGTAGAATGAATATCTGACAGGGTACGGCCATGCATGCGTGATTGTGAATAGCTGTTGGTCTGTAGTAAGCCTGTGTCGTCCTCCACCACTTGCTTTCCACATTCTCAAGTCTTGCTTTAGTTCTACTGGAATTCCAGGTTTCTCTTGAAGAAGGACATTTTCATTCGATTATGAAACATGTATTATTTAAATTTTAAATAAAAGGTGGTGCTTAGCAACATTTTAAAAGGACCCTTCTATATAAACCAGCTTACACCATTCGTCTAGTAACATAAATTAGCCACGTGCAACTGTTCTCAATATTATAGTATTACATGCTTAAACCAGTGGGGAATGTTTCACCATTAAATTTATCCACGAAAAAAATAAATAACTTGCTTAGTGTTTTTAAATACATCATCAATGGGTAGGTCAGAGGTCAATGTCCGAGAAAACAAACGAACACATCTGACGAGATGTACCTACAATGATCTAAAGTTAGCACTATTTAGCATATTAATATATATATATATATAAGTGATATTATAGATTAGAAAATGCATTGCATGTATGTAATTGTTCGTATAAAATGTTACTGTGCGTTAAGTAATGTTGGCAAGCTTTGATGTTTTAAAAGTGTCCTTGTTGGCAGCGGCGGGAGCGCAGCCTGCGGGAACAAGGGCTGTACTTTGTAGGGAGTGGAGTGAGTGGTGGTGAGGAGGGGGCCCGCTACGGCCCCTCCATGATGCCCGGGGGGGCACCAGAAGCTTGGTGGGTATCACTTAACTAAACTCAACCAATACTGTCAAGTTCATTTCCTTCTTGTTTGATCTTGCTTTGTTGTTGTTGTTTTTTGTCAAAGCTTATATTTTGCAAAAATACTTTCATGCTCTGTTTTGTATGGTCTTGAATGCGTTAAGTCTTACAAAGTTAGTAAAATCAAAAGGTTTGATAGCTGTCTAGTTAGAATGGCATGGTTCGTAATATACAAAACAAATTTATTAATGGTGCCTATTACTTGTGTAGGCCTCACATCAAAGACATCTTCCAGTCAATAGCGGCCAAGGTGGATGGACAACCATGCTGCGACTGGGTAAGCCAACAGACACTTGTCATCCTCGATATCAATGTTATTATGACAGCAGGAGAGAAGTGTATTATATTGGGATGACTGACATGTTGGGATATGAACGGAAATGTTAACATTTGGGCGTTTTAGGTGTCAGGATGTAGGTGGTGTTGAGATGTGGGAGGTGTCAGGATGTAGGTAGGTGGTGTTGAGATGTGGGAGGTGTCAGGATGTAGGTAGGTGGTGTTGAGATGTGGTAGGTGTCAGGATGTAGGTAGGTGGTGTTGAGATGTGGGAGATGTCAGGATGTAGGTAGGTGGTATTGAGATGTGGGAGGTGTCAGGATGTAGGTAGGTGGTGCTGAGATGTGGGAGGTGTCAGGATGTGGGAGGTATCAATATGTAGGTAGGTGGTGTTGAGATGTGGGAGATGTCAGGATGTAGGTAGGTGATGTTGAGATGTGGGAGGTGTCAGGATGTAGGTAGGTGGTGTTGAGATGTGGGAGATGTCAGGATGTAGGTAGGTGTTGTTGAGATGTGGGAGGTGTCAGGATGTAGGTAGGTGGTGTTGAGATGTGGGAGGTGTCAGGATGTAGGTAGGTGTTGTTGAGATGTGGGAGGTGTCAGGATGTAGGTAGGTGGTGTTGAGATGTGGGAGGTGTCAGGATGTGGGAGGTGTCAGGGTGTAGATGTCAGGATTTGTTGAGATGTCACCCACCCCCGGCCATCCCCCAAATGCTCACTGACAGTGTTTGTCCTGCCAGGTTGGCCCTGAGGGAGCAGGTCATTTTGTGAAGATGGTACACAATGGCATTGAATATGGAGACATGCAGCTGATCTGTGAGGCTTATCACCTCATGAAGTCAGCTCTTGGGATTAGTCACACAGAGATGAGTCAAGTAGGTAGCTCATCAAGTTTACTTTGGGGATAAGCCTGTTGAGTTCACAATACCTGATGTTCTGTGAACTGTTGAGTTCACAGTACCTGGTGTCCTGATATCCTGTGAAGCTTGTACTGTTCGCGCCCTGTTATGGAGTGTGATTAGTAATTTCTACATGTTATTGGTCTATTTAGTTATCACCAGATCTCACAGCTCATGTAGAATCCGAGGCAACTCGGTTGTCAACAGACAACATCATCACTTTAGGATAGTTGAAGAACAGCGACACTTCATTGCGTTGTGTTGTTGTTCCATTTTATCATAGATGCCTTGTATGCCACAACCCATTCCAGTGAGATGAGTCATGCAGTGCGTCCTCTGTCGCAGGTGCTAGATGACTGGAATAAGGGTGAACTGTCATCGTTCCTGATAGAGATCACGCGAGACATCGTCAAATTCACAGACACAGACGGGCAGTACCTGCTGGAGAAGATCCGAGACACGGCGGGCCAGGTGGGGCACTGGGGCATTACTGTACACAGTAAACAGACACAGTGGGTCAGGTGGGACATTACTGTACACAATACACAGACACAGAGGACCAGGTGGGGCATCACTGTACACAGAGGACCAGGTGGGGCACTAGGGCATTACAGTACACAGACACGGTGGGGCACTGGGGTATTACTGTACACAATACACAGACACGGTGGGCCAGGTGGGGCATTACTGTACACAGTACACAGACATGGTGGGGCATTACTGTTCACAATACACAGGGGCACTGGGGCATTACTGTAAACAGTACACAGACACGGTGGGGCAGTGGGGCATTACTGTAAACAGTACACAGACACAGTGGGACAGGTGGGGCATTACTGTACACAGCACACAGACACGGTGGGGCACTGGGGCATTACTGTATACAGTACACAGAGGACCAGGTGGGGCACTGGGGCATTACTGTACACAGTACACAGACACAGTGGGGCAGTACTGTACAGAGGACCAGGTGGGGCAGTGGGACATTACTGTACACAGTACACGGACACAGAGGACCAGGTGGGGCAGTGGGGCATCACTGTACACAGACACAGAGGACCAGGTGAGGCAGTGGGGCATCACTGTACACAGAGGACCAGGTGGGGCACTAGGGCATTACTGTACACAGACACGGTGGGCCAGGTGGGGCACTGAAGCATTACTGTACACAATACATAGACACAGTGGGGCACTGGGGCATTAGTTCAAAGGGTGTTTAGTTAGTATGAGATGTGGCACCCTCCATAATCCTGCATCTTGATGTTCATTGTACACAAGTGATGATTGCCTAGTGGAGCTTGTTTAACATGTTCATGGATGGCCGGTGTCATGACAGTTGTCTTGTTTAAGATGTTCTTAGTAGGTGGGTGTCATCACAGTTGTGACATGTGTCTTGTTTAACGTGTTCCTGATAGGTGGGTGACATGAGTTGTCTTGTTTAACGTGTCCCTGGTAGGCGGGTGATATGACGGTTGTCTTGTTTAACATGTTCCTGGTAGGCGGGTAACATGAGTTGTCTTGTTTAACGTGTCCCTGGTAGGCGGGTGATATGACAGTTGTCTTGTTTAACGTGTCCCTGATAGGCAGGTGATATGACAGTTGTCTTGTTTAACGTGTCCCTGGTAGGTGGGTGACATGAGTTGTCTTGTTTAACATGTCCCTAGTAGGTGGGTGACATGACAGTTGTCTTTTTTAACATGTCCTTAGTAGGTGGGTGACATGAGTTGTCTTGTTTAACGTGTCCCTGGTAGGCGGGTGATATGACAGTTGTCTTGTTTAACGTGCCCCTGGTAGGCGGGTGATATGACAGTTGTCTTGTTTAACGTGTCCCTGGTAGGTGGGTGATATGACAGTTGTCTTGTTTAATGTGTCCCTAGTAGGAGGGTGATATGACAGTTGTCTTGTTTAACATGTCCCTAGTAGGAGAGTGATATGACAGTTGTCTTGTTTAACATGTCCCTAGTAGGAGGGTGATATGACAGTTGTCTTGTTTAACATGTCCCTAGTAGGTGGGTGACATGAGTTGTCTTGTTTAACATGTCCCTGGTAGGCGGGTGATATGACAGTTGTCTTGTTTAACGTGTCCCTAGTAGGTGGGTGATATGACAGTTGTCTTGTTGCAGAAGGGAACGGGGAAGTGGACTGCGATCTCCTCCCTCGAGTACGGCATTCCATTGACCCTCATAGGTTAGTTGCCACATTGGTCAGTCTCTCAAGTGTTGCAGTGATGTCTGTGATACTGTTGGTTTGATGTAGTTGTGTTAAATACTGGCTTATATGCAAATGGTTTATGGAATAAAACGATCATGATAACCAATTATCTCCACTTATATGTAACAACAAATTATAGGAACTAGTTCTGTATCTGACCTTGAATGCAGTTATTTATGGAAACAGAAGTAAGAAGTTAACCATCAATTTGACTTGATGAAGTGACTTGTGTTTATTGTAGGCGAGGCTGTTTATGCGCGGTGCTTGTCATCTCTCAAGGACGAGCGAGTTGCAGCGAGCAAAGTGTTGAAAGGACCAGCGAGTAATCAATTTCAGGGAGACAAGAAACTGTTCACATCGCACATTCAGAAGGTTTGTACGATATACTGATGAATGAGGAGAAGATCTGGCAGGATGAACCTGTCTTGAAGATAGTGCACTTTTTCTGTACTCCACCAGAAACTAGAGGAGTGTATTAGAGGCAGACGTGAAAGCAGTGTAAGCTGTCTTGTGTCAATGTAGGGTAGAGTCTGGGTGCAGTTTCACCAAAACCTTGTTGTTTCTATTGCAAAAACTAGTGCAACTGCACTTGTTACTAGTAAACTTGAGTATTACAATTCCCTTTTTTATAATATCACCCTTAAAGATATCACAAAATTACATGTACAAAATTGTTTAGCAAAGGTTGTGACTTGGACTCCACAGTTTTCTTACTCAATGGCACTGCTGAGTCCTTGCATTGGCTTCCTGCCTGATATCATATCATTTTTTAAATCCCTACCATTGCCTACCAGGCAGTTTCATGTAAGCAACCAGTGTATTTACGTTCATTGCATACTCCTGCAAGAAAACCTACCTAGCTTCGATCATCATGGTCTGACTTACTTTTTGTTCCTAGAGCCAATGCTAACATTGGAAATGGCACTAGGAACAAAAAGTAAGTCAGACCATGATGATCGAAGCTAGGTAGGTTTTCTTGCAGGAGTATGCAAATGAATGTAAATACACTGGTTGCTTACATGAAACTGCCAAGTCTCGGGAATATGCTCCCTTTTAGTGTTAGATCAGTTGAAAAAATACAATTTTGCTGTCAAGAAAAACTCCTTTATAACCTTGGTGCTTTGGCATATCCATCCTTCTATTTGCAGCTTGTGTACGGCATATGATATATAACAAATATAAACATTCAACGTGGATTACACAGGGTCTTCTAAAATCTATCAAATATCGAGATTCGCTCTATAAGAGATTGAAGATGTCTAACCCTAATTCACCAAACTATGAAGTCATTCACACTAACCTTAAAACATATAATTCAGTATTAAAGAAAAACATTCACACCGCCAAAACTATGTACTTCAGAATACGTTTTAACCAATACAAAAATGCCATTAGAAATACTTGGAAAACCATAAATGAAATTCTTTCGAAAAAATACTGCAAATAAAACATTTTCTTTTAAAAGTAACGGCATAACTATAACAGATAAAACGGATATTGCAAATCAATTGAATAATTATTTTATTAGTATTGGTCATTCTACTGCACAAGATATCCGCTATAATGGAAATAAGAATTACAGTTACTACTTAAACTAACATGTCCACTCCGTTCTTAATCGAAACAATTTTGAGAAAGAAACCTATTGAAAGCCTTCCAATAAAAACAGTGCTGGTTGTGATGGTATTTCTTCAAAACTTTTGAAAATAATTGAACCCACAATCATCAAGTCATTAATGCTGCTAATAAATCGGTATGACTAAAAGGCGCACGACCACGAACGACCAAAATGTATGTAGTGTTGGTAACCAAGCAGGCTGTTGGTGGCACGTAGGAGGTATGTGTGTGCAGCCCGCCAAATTCCAGACATGTTCTTCACACTGGAGTAACAGAATTCGCAACTTTTATCATCGCTTGTGGTAACTCGCCGGTTCCATTCGCCAGGTGGCGCTACTGTGCCAAGACTAAATGCTCGTCCGGAAGATCAGATAAAATGCCTGAATTATGTAACTCCTGGGTGAAATACAGACTCAAAATTTTAGTCAAATATCTAATAAATCAGGTAATAGTGGCATATTCCCTAATAAATTTAAACTGGCAAAAGTAATCCCTATTTATAAGAAAGATGATTTGTCTGTTTTTAGCAATTACAGACCCATTTCACTCCTTCCGATGATTTCAAGTGTTAGAAAAAATAATATATAGCTAGTTATCCACATACTTAAATAATTCCAGACTGCTTGTTGATAATCAATATGGATTTAGAAAAAAACACTACCGAATGAATATGCATCGCTTGAACTAGTAGATAGAATAATTACACAAATGGATAAAAATGATGTACCATTCGATATTTTTCTTGACCTCTCAGAGGCCTTCAATATAGCTGATCACTCAATACTATTAAATAAACTAAGATATTATGGCTTAGCCTTAGATGATTCTACTCTGAATCTATTAAAAAGTTACTTAAGCAACAGAAGGCAATATTTCCTTTACAAATTAAAGTTATCTTATATAATACACTAATATTGTCTGATATTAACTACTGCATTATGGCATGGGGATACCAAGGTAGCCAAATGTTGAAAATACAAAAGAAAGCTATGAGAAGCTTAACTATAAGTAAATACAATTCTCATACTGAGCCTCTTTTTTTTAAATTGACTGTTTTAAAAATAGATGACATGTTAAAGTTATACAAACTTAAGTTCTATTTTAAATTCATGCATCAAGACTTACCTGCCTACTTATTAAACTGGGAACTAAATCCAAATACCTTCATACACAACTACAACACTAGGAGGACAACAGAGTTATACTCATTCAGAATAAGACATGAATTTCTCCAAAAAATTCTTAGATATAACTTGCCACATGTCATCAATAATACCCCTAAATTAGTCATAGAGAAGTTTGGAACACAGAAGTTTCCGAGTGAAGAATAATCTATTACCAAGAATATGCAGATGCATGTACAATCCTAAACTGTTACATTTGCTATCAAAGTTAAACACATCAGTAATATGGGTGTAATATGTATGGATATATTTAGTTATTTTGCTCTTTCTTTTTTTTGCACATTGCACTTCTTTCAGTAAACACAAGTTGTACAACTATTTTATATATAGTGGTACCTATGATAGCGACAATATTGTCTTAATCGGACCCACTGACCCCCTATTTGTCTTAAAATCAAAAGGTTTTGTTTCAATTAATTACTATACTGGTTTCAAAAAATGGTGCATACACGCTTACATTATTATATTTGATTTGGGTAAATGCATATACCTGATTTTTTTGCCAATATTTGTTATATTTTGAGGTCAAATAAACTTGTTGTTCTTATCGATTTAGAGATAAACCAACCCTGTTGTCTTGATGTGCCTCTGAGCTAGTTTTTCGACGATTTAGGTGCAAAAGAAATCACCTTATAATTATTGTTAATTTGAAGAACACAGAAAACATAGTTAGACAATGATTGCATGTATAAGAGTAGATGTGTGTGGGCATAGGTGTGTGTGCGTGCGTGT
The DNA here is from genome assembly GCA_020002185.1 of Paraescarpia echinospica. NCBI lineage: Eukaryota > Metazoa > Annelida > Polychaeta > Sabellida > Siboglinidae > Paraescarpia > Paraescarpia echinospica. Next base: position 32,914,692 of record CM034537.1, on the reverse strand, counting down.
GCACATGGGTATGTGCATGAGTACATATATGTGTGATTGTGTCACTGTTGCCATGGTAACGTTGCTGTTTACAGGCCTTATACGCATCCAAGATCGTGTCGTATGCGCAGGGCTTCATGTTGATGCGAGAGGCGGCGAGTCAGTTTGGTTGGAAGTTGAACATGGGCGGAATTGCACTCATGTGGCGGGGAGGCTGTATCATCAGAAGGTCACAACATCTTCTCCCAGCTTTTACCTTCTCCCTGTCAATTACATCTTCCTGGCAGTTACATTAGTGAATGCTGAAACATATTGTATCTTGTCAGAATGGCAGCAAGTCTGTTTTGGAAAAAGTTTGAAACAAAATATATACTGAATAAATAAATACTGACTAAAGTAACGAAAAAACATGAGGCTTAAATATTGACTTACTATATTTCTTCCTCATTTAGGTAGGATTGTTCTATGATTTTAAAATGTTTGTGTATTAGGGTATAATTCTGACTAAAACTATTATTTTGTGCAGTGCATTTCTTGGAAACATAAAGGATGCGTTTGACAAGAAGCCAGACTTGTCCAACCTGTTGTTAGACGCATTCTTCAAGAAGGCGATTGATGACGCACAGGTAAGAAAACTATCTTGAGATTTAGACCACGTTCATTATTGATGACATCAGATGTGAAATATACAGAAGGCTATTCCTTGAAGACAAAACAGGAAGTAGAGAACAGGGGGAAAACTAGAAGTAGTAATTTAGCCAGGTTTCTTTGCTAAGACTTGTCAGTTTATTAGTCTTGTAATTTTAATGAATGGAGGCTGTTTGGCAGACTGTGATGACTGCACGTCACCGACCTATGCTCAAGCAGTTCCCCGTTATGAATGTGCCATGTGCCAGTTTTCCATCTTGTTTCTTTATTAGTCAAACTTTCACTCCTGTTCTATGTGTTCTCCTAATGTTCCTTGATTGTAGGACTCGTGGAGAAAGGTGGTCACAACAGCCGTCACTCTCGGCATTCCCACGCCCACGTTTAGTAGCGCACTCGCATTCTTTGATGGGTACAGGTCAGACTGGCTTCCCGCCAACCTCTTACAGGTGGGTACACTTACATTCTTTGATGGGTATAGATCAGACTGGCTTCCCGCCAACCTCTTACAGGTGGGTACACTTACATTCTTTGATGGGTATAGATCAGACTGGCTTCCCGCCAACCTCTTACAGGTGGGTACACTTACATTCTTTGATGGGTATAGATCAGACTGGCTTCCCGCCAACCTCTTACAGGTGGGTACACTTACATTCTTTGATGGGTACAGATCAGATTGGGTGTCTGCCAACCTTTTACAGGTGGGTACACTTACATTCTTTGATACCCGCAGTGAAGTGAGAGTGCATGTGCATACATCTTAGTAGTATCTATAGAAATACTTGTTCAGGCAGAATTTCCAATTTAAGTGGATGACCTGTGAAGATCATCATTATAGTAAAGATCATGTTATTGAAAACTGTTATTGCCAATGGTTGTTTCTGCACAGTGGGTTCTTTCAGGGTAGAAATTGTTATTTATTGCTATAGAACATATGGTATTTGATGATAGTACCGTGTCAGAAAACAGACGTCCTCTGCCTACTGAAGAATCATTGTAATAATGAATCAATTGCAAGAACAACTGTGTGTGAGTGTGTGGTGGTCGAGTGCAGAGCGCTGGATTGTCATTCAGGAAGATGATGGTTTGAAAGGGGAAATAAAAGATTTCATGTAGGGAAATGGAAAAAAACCTGCTCGTTCGCCCAGAGCCGAAGGTCTCGATTTAAAAAAACCCATATGAGCACTACATTAGCTGCTGCCAAAAGACTTGCTCTAATGGAGTAAGTGCCATAAGCACCTTCTAGGTGCATACCAGCACTGTAGGAGACGATATTGTTATATCTTAGATCTGTATCTTATGACTTGGTGAAGCTGGTTGTTTACAGTGGGACTTACTATAGGAGACGATATTGTTATTATAGCTTAGATCTGTCTATCTTATGACTTGGTGAAGCTGGTTGTTTACAGTGGGACTTACTATTACTATAGGAGACGATATTGTTATTATAGCTTATATCTGTCTATCTTATGACTTGGTGAAGCTGGTTGTTTACAGTGGGACTTACTATTACTATAGGAGACGATATTGTTATTATAGCTTGTGTCTATCTTATGACTTGGTGAAGCTGGTTGTTTACAGTGGGACTTACTATAGGAGACGATATTGTTAATATAGCTTAGATCTGTCTATCTTATGACTTGGTGAAGCTGGTTGTTTACAGTGGGACCTACTATAGGAGACGATATTGTTATTATAGCTTAGATCTGTCTATCTTATGACTTGGTGAAGCTGGTTGTTTACAGTGGGACTTACTATAGGAGACGATATTGTTATTATATATTAGATCTGTCTATCTTATGACTTGGTGAAGCTGGTTGTTTACAGTGGGACTTACTATAGGAGATGATATTGTTATAGCTTAGATCTGTCTATCTTATGACTTGGTGAAGCTGGTTGTTTACAGTGGGACTTACTATTACTATAGGAGACGATATTGTTATTATAGCTTAGATCTGTCTATCTTAATACTTGGTGAAGCTGGTTGTTTACAGTGGGACTTACTATTACTGTAGGAGACGATATTGTTATTATAGCTTAGATCTGTCTGTCTTATGACTTGGTGAAGCTGTTTGTTTACAGTGGGACTTACTATTAATATAGGAGACGATATTGTTATTATAGTTTAGATCTGTCTATCTTATGACTTGGTGAAGCTGGTTGTTTAGTGGGACTTACTATTACTATAGGAGACGATATTGTTATTATAGCTTAGATCTGTCTATCTTATGACTTGGTGAAGCTGGTTGTTTACACTGGGACTTACTATTACTATAGAAGACGATATTGTTATTATAGCTTAGATCTGTCTATCTTATGAATTTGTGAAGCTGGTTGTTTACAGTGGGACTTACTATTACTATAGGAGACGATATTGTTATTATAGCTTAGATCTGTCTATCTTATGACTTGGTGAAGCTGGTTGTTTACAGTGGGACTTACTATAGGAGACGATATTGTTATTATAGCTTAGATCTGTCTATCTTATGACTTGGTGAAGCTGGTTGTTTACAGTGGGACTTACTATAGGAGACGATATTGTTATTATAGATTAGATCTGTCTATCTTATGACTTGGTGAAGCTGGTTGTTTACAGTGGGACTTACTATAGGAGATGATATTGTTATAGCTTTGATCTGTCTATCTTATGACTTGGTGAAGCTGGTTGTTTACAGTGGGACTTACTATTACTATAGGAGACGATATTGTTATTATAGCTTAGATCTGTCTATCTTATGACTTGGTGAAGCTGGTTGTTTACAGTGGGACTTACTATTACTATAGGAGACAATATTGTTATTATAGCTTAGATCTGTCTGTCTTATGACTTGGTGAAGCTGTTTGTTTACAGTGGGACTTACTATTAATATAGGAGACGATATTGTTATTATAGCTTAGATCTGTCTATCTTATGACTTGGTGAAGCTGGTTGTTTACAGTGGGACTTACTATTACTATAGGAGATGATATTGTTATTATAGCTTAGATCTGTCTATCTTATGACTTGGTGAAGCTGGTTGTTTACAGTGGGACTTACTATAGGAGACGATATTGTTATAGCTTAGATCTGTCTCTCTTGTGACTTGGTGAAGCTGGTTGTTTACAGTGGGACTTACTATTACTATAGGAGACGATATTGTTATTATAGCTTAGATCTGTCTATCTTATGACTTGGTGAAGCTCGTTGTTTACAGTGGGACTTACTATTACTATAGGAGACGATAGTGTTATTATAGCTTAGATCTGTCTATCTTATGACTTGGTGAAGCTGGTTGTTTACAGTGGGACTTATTATTACTATAGGAGACGATATTGTTATTATAGCTTAGATTTGTCTATCTTATGACTTGGTGAAGCTGGTTGTTTACAGTGGGACTTATTATTACTATAGGAGACGATATTGTTATTATAGCTTAGATTTGTCTATCTTATGAATTGGTGAAGCTGGTTGTTTACAGTGGGACTTACTATTACTATAGGAGACGATATTGTTATTATAGCTTAGATCTGTCTATCTTATGACAGTCACCTGAGCAAGGTGACTGTTCCTATAGGCCTACTGTACTTGGCCAGTCACCTGAGCGAGGTGACCGTTCCTACAGGTCTACTGTATTTGGCCAGTCACCTGAGCGAGGTGACCGTTCCTATAGGCCTATTGTACTTGGCCAGTCACCTGAGCGAGGTGACCGTTCCTATAGGCCTACTGTACTTGGCCAGTCACCTGAGCGAGGTGACCGTTCCTATAGGCCTACTGTACTTGGCCAGTCACCTGAGCGAGGTGACCGTTCCTATAGGCCTACTGTACTTGGCCAGTCACCTGAGCGAGGTGACTGTTCCTATAGGCGTACTGTACTTGGCCAGTCACCTGAGCGAGGTGACCGTTCCTATAGGCCTACTGAACTTGGCCAGTCACCTGAGCGAGGTGACCGTTCCTATAGGCCTACTGTACTTTTATTGACATAATCTGGGATTCTCCTAGGGTGTTCATAGTAAATTAATATTTTTGTACTAGCGAGGTGACCCTAAAACTTGTTAGTTGTGTCTATTGATAATGTCTGGCGTGACTTCTCTCTGCAGGCCCAGCGGGACTACTTTGGTGCACACACGTATGAGCTGCAGACTGAGCCGGGCAAGTTTGTCCACACCAACTGGACCGGGCACGGGGGCAGTGTGTCATCCACTACCTACCAGGTCTGACCTGCCACCCTACAAACAGACCAGTCACTCTAGGGCGAAACCTTCCTCCCTAGGAACAGACCAGTCACTCTAGGGTGAGACCTTCCACCATAGGAACAGACCAGTCACCCTAGGGTGACACCTTCCACCCTAGGGTCAGACCAGTCACTCTAGGGTGAGACCTTCCACCCTAGGAACAGACCAGTCACTCTAGGGTGAGACCTTCCACCCTAAGACCAAACCAGCTACCCTAGGGCGACACCAGGATGGATACATGCAGCGTGACTCAAGTATAACGTGATCATTGATAGTTTAAATTTGATCACAAATTCTAGACACATTTACACAAATCAAAGATACCAATTAAATGAATACCCAATTCTCATCAACACCATGATTCAGTGTTACAGCAGATTCATCAGTGTTTGCTTCTTGTTCTGCTGTCGTGGCAGGCTGGCCTTCAGGATGGCGGTCAACTGTGAACTCCAGTGTGAAGAAAACCATTTCCAGTCTGGAAATATCCAATTGTCATTTTGCTGCTATCTTTTAAATGAAGTGAGGCTGCCCTACTGGAGTTTTGTAGGTACCATAATAATATGCACACGCACAGTTTTGTGAGTTGGCTCTGCACATGTAGCTAGTATCTGTGCACTGCGTGTAGTCTAGAACAATACAGGTGTGATCATGACCACTTGTGATAAATACTCGCCTGGTGTCAGTTCGATAATGTTGACATTCGCACTGCCATCAAATTATATGTATACATTGATACCTCCATTTCTGAAATGGAAACCTCGTTGATTTTGTTATGTTATAGATGAATAAACTGCACTCATTAAGTTTTGAATGCATATCATTCTGGATAGTAAATATGTTTGTTATAGTTTTAACCTGTAAAACAAGGCATTTTTCACAATGTGTATCTGCTAATATGCGACATAAAAATATACAAACAGTAGGACAATTAGATTTACATTTTATTATGTAAATATCTAACAGTGCCACTTACTGATGCTTGACATAGTCATTGATGAAGTGGAACATTTGCATTTTGTTGGTAAAGTAATGAAATTGCAATCATTCTGTGCACCAGTACAACCTCACTCAATGTAGCACCTGCTTCCTCATAATTTGTCACAAAACATGTGTCTCCGAGATTCTGTTAATGATATTATTTTTTTAGTGGCATGTACACGTAACTAGAGTAAAATGCCTTGTTTTACATAGCATATAATATATTTTGGTGAAACGATGCCATGTCTTTTAAGTTTCACTCAAAACTTTCTAAGGTGCAAAATTGTTGCTGCATTTTTTGTTATGGGTACTGTGGTTTAATTCTTTGTATTCTATTTTTAGTAGTTATAAACTGTATCACACATTCGATATTAACTTTTACTTGTGATGATTGTGGACCAAAAATAAAGGTGATTATCATGTTTGTTGGAATGTATGTTTATGAAGCACCTGGAGCCAGTTTCATTAAGTGTACTTAGTGACGTAATTACCTAGCATCATGTGTTTTGAGTAAACTCATAGGTTTGCTTATATTAAAAAAATTGTGTAAGTTTTGTTAACTTTTACCAAGACAATCATCTTCGCATTAAGAATGTTCTCAGCCATTTCATGAAACTGGCCCCTACCCCTGGTGAATAGCTCATCAGATGATCTCGTGAGAAACACTGATATCTTTGTTAAGAGGACTTCACAAATTAGAACTTATAGTGCCAGAGACTGACAACATACGACAATCCGGTCCCAAACTCGGTGCTTGTTGCCGGCACACTGCAGGTCCATTTGTGTATGCTGACTGCTTCAGTAGTCTAGCAGACTTTGTTAACAATGTTGTGGCAAAATATAGTTGGACTCTTACAGAACTAAGGGAAGTTTAATACTTGTGTACTGGGCAGAAAGGTTGAATATTCCGGAGGCAAATTAATATGGCATTGATTGTTTATTTGCTGCATATTCAAATTAATGCAATCACAGGACTAAAGTAGGCCCTAGGTCAAAGTTGATGTAGACAAGAGGAGGTATGTCCGAGGGATCAGCTGGTTGGGTGCTGGTGTATATGGCAGTCTTCAAATGTCACCACAACAAACCATAGCCCAATGCACTGTTGGACTGATACTACACCAAATTTTAAAATGTATATTTACAGTAGAGACATGAAATATACTGTTATCTTGTGCACTGTGAGACTGTAAAATGCAGACTAGATATAAAATAATTAAAACATTTTATTGGCATGATTTGTAAGGAGCAACAATGTTTATGAATACTGCTACGATCTGAAGTTGAACACCATTTCATACCTTCGTGCATGAAGTTAAATTAAATGCATTGGCAAGTATTTCGTTGAAACAATAATGTTCAGCAACGTTTTTTCTTCACAATTTGCAGTAACAAATAATTTAATTGTATACAAGACATTTAATGTTACTGGTGAAAATGTCACTTGGTGCCATTGTATTTGATGACTGACATTACCTGGTTTGACACTGGCAGGGAAATTAATACGTTTTCCTCCACTACATGGCAACTATGGGTACTCGTAGACTGCATGAAATACAACACTTAACATCCTTGCTGTAGCCTGGAAGTTTATACTGGGAAACTAAATCTACCTGCCATTTTACATGATTTTCGGACAAGAAACGGGTTTCACCTCTGCTGTAAACAAAGCTTGAACCGCAAAACTTCCTAGATACCCTAATTAACTTTGCGTAACATAGTTATTGGTGTGAGTGTGTGTCCGTGTGTAATGTCATTAGTGTCATAAATAATTAAAAACTGCAAGAAAATAACCAAACAAATCACTATTCTATAGCAGTAACGCAACTATACATGATACAGAGCCTGCCAGCACAAATTGTTTATGCATGATAACCATGAAGTCTGTCTAATAACAACTACTATAGCAGTTAAGAGAGCCATCGTTATGTAAAACCGACGGCTTTGTTCAGCCAATACAGAAACACTGCAATAAAATCTGACACCACACCACACAAGCAATACCACAATCTAGATTCCAAACAAATCAACAGTTAATTTCAGCTGATGCTGCACACACAGACTTGGCTGATTAAACTACCAGTATACAATGCATCTGGTGGATAACTTCGATGAGAGAATAAAATGGCATGGATATGAGTACAGTACCAAAGACAAAACATCTTGCTATTGACCAATCAGTAATATAAACATGGCAACTGGATCATATTCCAACAAAGACTGACATTACTGACACCATTATTATAGCCATTACTAGACCAATTATATCACATCTAACAACTTATTAACTACTTACTGGAAGTCTGAAAACCTGTCTGGGATGAAGTGTCTGTTTTTTACTATTCTCAGCCTTTACTTCCAAACTCACTGACCAGTCCTAACTTATCCTTGAGTTTGTTGATGCAGGCACAGATCTTGAGGGCAGGACCCAGTTTGATGTTCATTGTGTCCTAACTCAATTCATCCTTGAGTGTGTTGATGTAGGCACAGATCTTGAGGGCAGGACCCAGTTTGATGTTCATTGTGTCCTAACTCGTCCTTGAGTTTGTTGATGCGGACACAGATCTTGAGGGCAGGAACCAGTTTGATGTTCATTGTGTCCTAACTCGTCCTTGAGTTTGTTGATGCGCACACAGATCTTGAGGGCAGGACCCAGTTTGATGTTCATTGTGTCCTAACTCGTCCTTGAGTTTGTTGATGCGCACACAGATCTTGAGGGCAGGACCCAGTTTGATGTTCATTGTGTCCTAACTAAACTCGTCCTTGAGTTTGTTGATGCAGGCACAGATCTTGTGGGCAGGACCCAGTTTGATGTTCATTGTGTCCTAACTCAACTCGTCCTTGAGTGTGTTGATGCGGGCACAAATCTTGAGGGCAGGACCCAGTTTGATGTTCATGGTTGTCATGAGATGGTCTTCCTTGAGCAGCATCAAAGCCTGGCCATCAATCTCCTGTCGACTGAATTCGTCCGCGTACACGCAGCACCCAGGCAGGTCCTGGATGAATTCCAGCACTTCACTCACCTGGGCAGGACAGAAGGCAACAGTTAGTGACAGGAAGCTATAAATGGTTCTCTTCATTGTGTCGGAGTATGACGGCAGTTGTTAGCGTACACTGTTACAGTGATGTCACAAGAAATATCCAGTGTTATACTTCCGGATGAGTTGTCATTGTTACTGTGAAACAGGACGCACATATAATGAGGATAGCTGTTACAACAAAATGCGCTGTTGCTACGAAGGAACTATAAAGGTTAGTATTGGATGCTTAACTAAAATTATGTAACCAGGAAAAAAAATACGTGCAGTGTTGCAAACAATTGTACAACGTAACTATGTGTGGCAATTCGTAGTTATTAGGTACAACTGTCTGCATGTTAACAATGCAACATGAGGATCAATGTTATACAATATTGCACACTCTGAAATGTACCTTAATTGAACCCCTATGATCTACCACATTTTCCCACTTGGAGAATGATTATCATCATTAGCTATGTAATGCCTATGTTCAGTTAGTTTGTTCAAATAATCACATCACAAACTCGACTGTACAAGAGAGAACTGACCGTCCATTGAGAAGGATGTTTCCTGCTAGAGGGCAGCACCTCCTCTCCCTCCTCCATGTCTGTCACTCGTTCAAGTTCGGGTGGCGAACGAGGACTTGAGCTCTCCTCGTGGCCACTGCAGGAACCACTCGGCTCCGACGACTCGGTACTGGACTCTGGCACAGAGGGCGCTGACGTAGCTGCAGCATCGTTGTTCATGTCATGGTGGTGCTCTTCTCCACTGCCAAAACCAACGTCCGTCTGGAAACAACACCCACACAAACGTGTCACAGTTGTGCCCTCTGTGACAGAGCACAACTGTGTAAACGGACACAAAGAGGTTGACCATGTTATGTGATAAACAAACATTCTCACCCTCTGTAGCAGGCCACTACTTATTGTTAGTTGACCATGTTATGTGATAAACAAACATTCTCACCCTCTGTAGCGGGCTGCTACTTATTGTTAGTTAACCATGTTATGTGATAAACAAACATTCTCACCCTCTGTAGCAGGCTGCTACTTATTGTTAGTTGACCATGTTATGTGATAAACAAACATTCTCACCCTCTGTAGCGGGCGGCTACTTATTGTTAGTTGACCATGTTATGTAATAAACAAACATTCTCACCCTCTGTAGCAGGCCGCTACTTATTGTTAGTTGACCATGTTATGTATTAAACAAACATTCTCACCCTCTGTAGCAGGCCGCTACTTATTGTTACTTGACCATGTTATGTGATAAACAAACATTCTCACCCTCTGTAGCAGGCTGATACTTATTGTTAGTTGACCATGTTATGTGATAAACAAACATTCTCACCCTCTGTAGCTGGCTGCTACTTATTGTTAGTTGACCATGTTATGTGATAAACAAACATTCTCGCCCTCTGTAGCAGGCTGCTACTTATTGTTAGTTGACCATGTTATGTGATAAACAAACATTCTCACCCTCTGTAGCTGGCTGCTACTTATTGTTAGTTGACCATGTTATGTGATAAACAAACATTCTCGCCCTCTGTAGCGGGCCGCTACTTATTGTTAGTTGACCATGTTATGTGATAAACAAACATTCTCACCCTCTGTAGCGGGCCGCTACTTATTGTTAGTTGACCATGTTATGTGATAAACAAATGTTCTCACCCTCTGTAGCGGGCTGCTACTTATTGTTAGTTGACCATGTTATGTGATAAACAAACGTTCTCACCCTCTGTAGCGGGCCGCTACTTATTGTTAGTTGACCATGTTATGTGATAAACAAACGTTCTCACCCTCTGTAGCGGGCCGCTACTTATTGTTAGTTGACCATGTTATGTGATAAACAAATGTTCTCACCCTCTGTAGCGGGCCGCTACTTATTGTTAGTTGACCATGTTATGTGATAAACAAACGTTCTCACCCTCTGTAGCGGGCCGCTACTTATTGTTAGTTGACCATGTTATGTGATAAACAAATGTTCTCACCCTCTGTAGCAGGCCGCTACTTATTGTTAGTTGACCATGTTATGTGATAAACAAATGTTCTCACCCTCTGTAGCAGGCCGCTACTTATTGTTAGTTGACCATGTTATGTGATAAACAAATGTTCTCACCCTCTGTAGCAGGCCGCTACTTATTGTTAGTTGACCATGTTATGTGATAAACAAATGTTCTCACCCTCTGTAGCAGGCCGCTACTTATTGTTAGTTGACCATGTTATGTGATAAACAAACGTTCTCACCCTCTGTAGTGGGCCGCTACTTATTCGTCCTCCACTTTGCTTCCATATCCGCTTCATGTGACTCGAGCGCTTCTTACGTACATATCGTGAGCCGGATGTTGTTTTGAACAAGGCCATGCGGCGTGAACAGCCGACGTTGTAACGCTTGGCACACGCCATTGAACAGAAGCGTTTTGAGCGGCGGAACTTGTAGGCAAAGTCTATCTTGCCACAGAACTCACATTTGAGTTTGGTCATGTTTCCAGAGCCGCCCTGACCTGCACACAGTAACACACACACCTGGCTGTAGGCCTACCATGTCTTCTCTGCACGTTAGTCGTAGGCTAAACGACGACACATGTACATCATATGACAACAATGCTAAACAAACTTCTAAAAAGAATTTTCCATTTTGTGGGCAGATTAGAAATGGTTACCAATATGTAAATGAATAAAACCACTTGTGCTGTTATTTTAGAGAAGTAAATTATGTTTAAAATGTAATAATTTTAAGGGTTATTGATATATTGACATATATATATATATATTGTTGTGCTGACTGTCCCTTAACCAAACAGGGCAATGGATTAAAATTATCAACTTGTGTTGATGTTTACTGTATGGACTGATGTAAACATGTTTTACACAAACTGTGAGCTGAATAAGGTCACATATCAACTGTCTGCCCATGCTGTGCACATTTCCACTAAAACCATGTTAAAAATATTTATTCATTGCCTGTTTCATGATTTCTTCTAAATGAAGGAATGTGCCCCTTTCTCCCCCTTGCCATCAATCATCATTAGCCCCACCTCCAGCACCATCACTACATCATTAGCCCCGACTCCAGTGCCATCACTACATCATTAGCCCCACCTCCAGTGCCATCACTACATCATTAGCCCTGCCTCCAGTGCCATCATTACATCATTCACCCCGCCTCCAGTGCCATCACTACATCATTAGCCCCGCCTCCAGTGCCATCACTACATCATTAGCCCCGCCTCCAGCACCATCACTACCCCCGCCTCCAGTGCCATCATTACATCATTCGCCCCACCTCCAGCACGATCACATCATTAGCCCCGCCTCAAATCCCCTCACTACACCATTAGCCCTGCCTCCAGTGCCATCACTACACCATTGGCCCCGCCTCCAGTGCCATCACTACACCATTGGCCCTGCCTCCAGTGCCATCACTACACCATTAGCCCCGCCTCCAGTGCCATCACTACACCATTAGCCCTGCCTCCAGTGCCATCACTATACCATTGGCCCTGCCTCCAGTGCCATCACTACACCATTGGCCCCGCCTCCAGTGCCCTCACTACACCATTGGCCCTGCCTCCAGTGCCATCTTTAGATACATTCCCAAGAGATGTGATGCCAATAAAGCACTCACTGTGTCTGCGGCTCTGTGACTTGGATCGAGCTGACTTCATCTTAGGGAGGACGGAGACAGTCTCAGGAGCACTGCTGGTCTCTTGTGTCAGCGGTGCTGACACAGGCTCCACACTCCTCTCACCACCACTGGCAGCAGGCTGACACGTCATCGCGTAGTCTGTCAGCAGGGACGACCTCTCCACCTGTACATATATGTACAATCTCCGAGTAACAGTAATGTAGTACTACAGAAGAGAGATCAACTAAGTGAATGCAATGTCAGATGATGTAAATTTAATGTAATGGTAGAACTATTTTCAACATACATTAACGTTCACTGTCAACATATTGTAGAAAACTACAATTTATAGATGTGCATTTCCTTATGGTGACATGTGTCACGTTTACTATGCTAAATAAAGATTTAGCAAACCCGTATATGAATGAATGAATGGCTGCAAAACATATTTTCTAACAGAGGATTCCTAACCATTACATTATGTGTTCATTATTATTTCCTCAGACACATAAACAGGTGAAACTAGCAAAGCAACAAAAGGTATAAGATAGAAAGATTTATATTGACTCCATCTAGTAGTACTGTATTACTGCAATGACTGCATGTATTTGGACAGTTTTCAGACACTTTAAAAGTCTACTAAAATAATCATTTTCTGTATTATGTATGTTTTCGGACAGCTTTGTCAAGTGTAAGAGATTCAGTGATTGTACCATAACAAAATACAACGGAGCAACTAATGTGCGTCCCAACTCAGTGACTGTGAAAAACCAAAATATAGAAGAGTAGCCAATATGCTGGACACAGTATGTTTTTGGACACCCTCAAAAACTACCAAAGTAATTTTTGTGTACTGTGTGTTTTTAAACAACTGAGAATTTAATTATTTTTACATGTCCATACAGTCATCATGATACTTTGCAAATTAATAGTCTGTACTACTTGGTAAACATGAGTAAGAAGTCACTTACTGGGAAGGGTTCTGCTGCCTCCTGGATGATAAACCCTTCAATGACATGAGTGAGAATGTGTGGTTTCACAATTGCCTGTTGTTTCTTGTTCCCACTTGTTGTCACTACCACAGAGCCAGTTGACTGGGATGACTTTGGTTGCTCGGCCGCTGTTCCTATGGCGGGAATAACTGTCTTTGCCGCTGTCGTGGCAACCACAAGATTATCTGTAGCCTTGCCATTGGTGTGACACAACACCTGCACTATGCTGCTATTGGCTGCGGGAGTGGGTGAGGGAGCCACTAGCATGTTGGAGCTAGCCTTCTGTGACGCTGGGGTGCTGTTCACTTTACCCTCACCCTTTGTGGCGTCACCCTTCTTCATCTGCTGAGCAGGTTTTGGTTGAACTTTTGCAGTAGGCGGCTGGCCACCACCACCGGCACCGCTCCATGAGTGGTGCTGTTGTTGCGCCACGTTCCGAACCACTGCAGTTGTCTTTGATGCTTGATTCTTCGGTGTACGCACTTTGGCGATCTGCTTAGTGTGGCTGGTCTGGACGCCCTTGCTGGTGGCACCCCCTTGTGTGGCAGGAGCAACTGACAGCATTCGCTGAGACGTCTGCAGGGGCGTTGTGGTGCGGGCAATGTGAGGCAGGATGTTGGGTACCGCTGGAGAGGATACAAGGATGGAGAATATATGTTATAATACAACTAGCTTATGGAGCATTACACCAAGGGCATTAATTACCAACATTATAGTACTTTGATCTTGGTCTCGTTCACACTGGTGCCATCTGGAACTGATCACTGCTCAATTTTTCTCAATTCTGTCATCCACCCCCCCATTGATGTGCACTGAAATCTGACCTCCAGTCTGGACTTTGTATATTGGCAACAAATTATTGTTGGTAAAATTACGTTCACTGAAAACTTACCCACCCCCAAATCTCCATCACAACATCTGTCCTACCATCAAATCGTGAACACTGAATCCACCCCTGCTTCCTCCGGCCCACCCTCTGATCAATGACAGTGTACAACACAAGAACATTGTGCCACCTACCCTTGACGGTCTGTCCAGGCACAACAGTGCGAAGCTGACCCCTCACATCTGAGCCCGACTTGCCAAGGGTCGGCGCGACAGCCTGGACATTACCAATGACCGTCTGTGGCTGCAGGATGGGCCCAGTGGTGCGGATGTAGAGGGGCTGCGTGCTGAGGATGGTCCCTGCCTGGGATGCTAATTGCTGGGCCAGGGGGATGTTCTGTTGCAAGGAAGCAATCGCCTGCAAACAAACGTTAATTCTCTTATCATTCTTTGGATACTGTAGACGTAGATATGTTCAACTACCTTACAATTTAGTGTTTATAGGCTTGGAAATATTGTGTGTGCAAATGTCTTCTAAGTTGAACACGAATAACCTGAAAGTGAAACCAGAGTAAAAAGATTACCATTTTGCGAGCCACCTATTTTGTTGCATATAGCAAGCATTAATGATGCAATATAAATACTGCTTTTATAGTGCAGAGCAATCAACAAATAGCAAGGAATAGATTTAAGAAAACAAACTACATGTTGTAAGTTTATGGAATGTTTCAACTTCACAATGCTCTTTATTTTATTATCCATTCCATTAATGAAACCAAATGGAACAAAACCACGTTTGATTAAACAACTGTATACAAACTGTTGATTACGACTAAACTGTTGGATGGGTGCACAGACAGTGAGACAATGAGTGAGTCAGTCAGTCATTGAGTCAGTCAGTCAGTCAATCGGACAGTAAGACAGTCAGTCAATCGGACAGTAAGACAGTCAGTCAGTCAGTCAATCAGTCAGTCGGACAGTAAGATAGTCAGTCAGTCGGACAGTAAGACAGTCAGTCAGTCAGACAGTAAGACAATCAGTCAGTCAGACAATAAGACAGTCTGTCAATCGGACAGTAAGACAGTCAGTCAGTTGGACAGTAAGATAGTCAGTCAGTTGGACAGTAAGACAGTGTGTCAATCGGACAGTAAGACAATCAGTCAGTCAGACAATAAGACAGTCAGTCAGTCAGTCAATCGGACAGTAAGACAATCAGTCAGTCGGACAGTAAGATAGTCAGTCAGTCGGACAGTAAGACAGTCAGTCAGTCAGACAGTAAGACAATCAGTCAGTCAGACAATAAGACAGTCTGTCAATCGGACAGTAAGACAGTCAGTCAGTTGGACAGTAAGATAGTCAGTCAGTTGGACAGTAAGACAGTGTGTCAATCGGACAGTAAGACAATCAGTCAGTCAGACAATAAGACAGTCAGTCAGTCAGTCAATCGGACAGTAAGACAATCAGTCAGTCGGACAGTAAGATAGTCAGTCAGTCGGACAGTAAGACAGTCAGTCAGTCAGACAGTAAGACAATCAGTCAGTCAGACAATAAGACAGTCTGTCAATCGGACAGTAAGACAGTCAGTCAGTTGGACAGTAAGATAGTCAGTCAGTTGGACAGTAAGACAGTGTGTCAGTCAGACAGTAAGACAATCAGTCAGTCAGACAATAAGACAGTCTGTCAATCGGACAGTAAGACAGTCAGTTAGTTAACCAAGCAGCATGCCAGCCTGCCATAGACACAGCGAGAGGAAGGTGGTTGAGTCACCTGGAAGTGGTTGAGCATGGCCTGGTTGCCACTGATGAGCTGGGCGTTGTTGGTCACTAGAGTTGGCTGGTTGCTGAAGCGGATCTGTGTTGGACTCTTGAGCATCTGACTGTTCTGCCCAACGATGGGCGACTTGGGCTGCCCAACCAGTGCCTGACTCGCCTGGGTCGGCAGCACTCCTGTAGGTACAGCAGACACACCTCGGTGATGGTAGTGTAGCCACAAGTACACAACTTATACACACATGATCATGTTCACCACAGGAAGATATTAGTTAGTCTTGTTTTATTCCTAAAACTTTGGAATGTAACTAAAAAAGACATACACCAATGTTCTTTCAATATAATTACTGGTAATGTCGTGGAACTTTGGTGGAAATATTTGTGGAACATAAAGCTCAGTCTTAATTCTTGTCTGTCCAAAACTTCAATACTATTATCAACAGCTTCAGGAATGAGAAAGTGTACTTTATATAAGTGTACATAGATATTTATTAAACTGTGAAATAACCAACCTAGCTGCCCAATGACCACTGGCTGCCTCTGCAGCAAAGGTTTCTGACCATACATTGCTGCAGCAGTCTGTTGCTGCGGGATGACTGTCTGTTGCTGTGGGATGACCGTCTGTTGTTGCGGGATGACTGTCTGTTGCTGCGGGATGGCTGTATACACAGCTGCCATTGAGCAGGAATTTGTTCAAACTGTTCAGTTACTGTATATACAACAAAACCTGCCTCAGCGGACACCTGTCCATAATGAAAATCTGTCTATAATGTACACTTTTTGAAAGTCCTGATAATTCCCGAATAACTATTCTACATTGTTCACAAGCTGTTCATAGGAGTAATGTGCCCATAATGGACATATTGTACAGTCCCAACGATGTCCACTGTGGACGTAAATAGAATTTATTAAAATGTTACTAAAAAATGTGCCTGAATGAAACTGCTTTCCTCAAATTTATCATTTGGTAACATCAAACAATATAAGTGCATTCATCCATAACAAACTGATATTTTAATATATACCAATGACATCAAAACATTTCGTGAATTCTAAAGTCCTACTGTGGAATATTGAATATTTTGTCACTTGTGGGAACAAAAGAATTAATTCATCAGTGATGTTATTTAACAAGATTTAACAAGATTTAACAAGATTGCCATCCAGATAATTAACTCTAGATGGCAGGTGGACAAGGAAGCCCTTTGGCTTATCGAGAGTCCAACCCTTTTATCTACATATATCCAGCCCTTCTGAGGTATGTGTCGATTTTATTTTTAAACATATTCACACTACTAGCACCCACACAATCATCAGATAATCTGTTCCATTCATTTACAGTCCTTTGTGAAAATGAGAACTTTCTCACGTCTAATCTACACTGCTCCTTTACTAATGTAACTTTATGTCCTCTAGTCTTTCTATCTTTCTTAACTGAAAAAAACATATTTCTATCAATATTTTCATAACCATTCAATATTTTAAACACTTCTATCTGATCTCCTCTCAATCTCCTGGTCTCTAGTGTTGTTAAACCACATTCTTTTAGGCGTTTTTCATAACTAAGATCCCTCAGTTTTGGTATCATTTTAGTCACTCTCCTCTGTACTCTTTCTAGCATATCTATGTCCTTCTTGCGGTATGGCCTCCACGCTTGTATACAATATTCTAAATGAGGCCTAACTATTGTTTTGTACAGCGGTATTATTAGTTCTTTTTCTTTATATGCTATATTTCGCCTAATCAATCCAAGGATTTGATTTCCCTTTGAAGCTGCAATTCCACACTGCTCTGAAACCTTCATGTCAGCACTAATTGTCAGCCCTAAGTCTTTTTCTTTTACAGTAGTACTTAGTACAGTTCCCCCCATTGTATATTCTACATATTCGTTCCCATGTCCTGTGTGGAGGCATTTACATTTCCCAAAATTGAACAACATTTGCCACTTTTCAGACCATTTGATCAACCTGTCAAGATCATCTTGTAAATGCTGTCTATCACCATCACTTTCAATCCTTCTAAACACTTTTGTATCATCTGCAAATTTCAACACCTTGCTAGCTATATCATCGTCCAAATCGTTTATATATATTAAGAATAATATAGGTCCCAGTACTGATCCCTGTGGAACCCCACTCAAAACTGATTTCCAGTTTGAAGCCTCCCCATCAACAACTACCCGTTGTCTTCTGTCAATCAGCCATTTTTCTATCCAGTTAATTATACCATTTCCTATGCCATGGGCTTTTAGTTTAAGCAGTAATCTTTGATGTGGCACTTTGTCGAAAGCTTTTTGAAAATCTAAGTAGATGATATCTACTGGTGATCCATCATCTACCCACTTAGTGATATCTTCCAAAAAACATAACATATTTGTTAAGCATGACCTCGCTTTTAGAAACCCATGTTGAGATGGGTTTATCAAGTTATGTTTAACAAGAAAATCCACCATGTGATCTTTAATTAGTCTTTCTAATAATTTACAAATCACTGATGTTAAACTCACTGGTCTATAGTTCTCTGACTTGTTTCTCGAACCTTTTTTAAATAACGGTATAATGTTTGCTTCTTTCCATTCTAAAGGAACCACTCCCTCTTCTAATGACAAGTTGAAAACTGTTGCAAGCGGTATGCTAATTTGTTCTACAATTTCCACTAGTAGTTTGGGTGGAATACCATCCACTCCAGGTGATTTATTTTCCTTCATAGCCCTAATTTTCTTAGCTACCATTTCTGGGGTTATAATTAACTGTCTTAAATAGTCTGATTCTGCCCCCTTGAACTTAGCCTCTGGTACTGGCAGTGAACTAGTGTCTTCTCTGGTAAACACTGAACTAAAATACTCATTTAGGTCTTCAGCCATTAAGAATCCTTCTGATATTATATTTCCAGCGCTATCTTCTAGAGGACCGACCTTATCCTGAACTTTCTGTTTGCTTCGAACATACGCATAAAAACTCTTGCTGTCATGTTTTATAGTACAAGCTAATTTATGTTCATAGCTTCTCTTTGAATTTCTAATTTCAGCTGTAGCTTGGTTTAGTGCTTCTTTATAAAGGTTGTAGTCTTCGTCATTGCCAGTACGTCTATAAGACTTCCACATCATTTGTTTATACTTAATTTTTCTAATGGCTTCTTTCGATAAGTATTTCTTTCTGGTCAGTTTCCCTTGTTTTTTGAAGGGAACAAATTTATCTACGATGCACTCTGTTATGCAATGTAATTTGTATTAGTAAAACAACCAGTCAGGGTATAATGGTGCTGTTTGATTGGAGATCGGAGACACTCGGCAGGGAGGTCTACAATGTGTACACAACGCCTTAAATGTAAACAGTGACTGGGTTTCAAAATTAAACAGACATACAGAGTGTAACAAGTCTTAAGGGCTAGTATGGCAGTTAGATAGGACATTTTCTAAGTACAATTAGCACAATTTTTCTGTGCCCGTGATGTAGAGGTGTTACTGATTAAAAATATATTGACTTTTTTCTGCCCAACCCATGTTTCCATGGTAACAAACAAAATGGCCACCAAATGATGGAATTTATACTACATCTAAAAATTGCAACACTCTAGAAGTAATAATGATATTGTAATCTGGTTTGAATTGTTGTGTTCTCTTGTGATATTCTCCACAATGTGTATAAAACATTTCACATTTATTTAATATTTATATTTTATTTAGAATTTTCAAACTATGTAATTGTAAATGCAACACATTTTGGCACATTACTCCAGAGATAAAGCATAAAACCAAAACATTTGTATACAGATTGTGGAGAATATCCAGGAGGACACACAATCCAAACCAGATTAGCAAACCATTTTAGTTATGGAGTGTTGCAAGTTTATGTTGCTAAAAATGCGGTTTTCTGTAAATGACCATCAAAGATTGAATAACCACAATGATTGCTTGAAAGAGCCACACCGTATCCATGAACAAAAGCAATTTAGAGATATGTAGCTGTTATAAAATGTACCTTTATTTATAGCAAACATACAAAGCTATTGGAATATGGAAGAAAAACGTTTTGAGTACTTTTGTTAAAAACCACCATACTAGCTGCCATATCACCCCTTAAATTTAGTTTGAACTTCGCAAAACATTTGAGAAATATTAAATGTTGATAGACCACATAACTCTATAAAAATAACCAATAACTTGAAATAGCAACACAAAAATGTAATTATATTTTAAGCCCATTCTGAACAAAACTAAAATTAACAATTAGACACAAATTCCACACACAAAATATTTGTGCCGAAACAATCGCAAAACTATGCCAATGTGTGGTTGATGATTAATTATATTAACAAATACCCAAACATTGTATCAATGGATTTACATGAGGCAGACGTAGTGCTTGAAACAGACTGGTGTCTCGAGACATCTACAAACCTGTCGCTGCCTTGCTGCCCATTGGCTTGGCTGTCTGTGCGGCTGCACTGCCACTCTGAGCAACCACCATTGACTTCATCTGACCAGCCTATTTAAAAAAAACGATATACAATTACAGACAAATTGGCAATTAATTTAACTTCATGATATTCTTGAACTGTATGTATTTTAAGCCAATGAAAGACAAATACACTATGGAGACAAGCATGGCCTCCAACATAAACGACAACTGTATTTAAAGCAGGGATGATAATGATGATAATGATTATGACAGCAGCTGACAGTGACACTTACCTGTGTCATTTGGGACAGTGGTGAATGAAGGGTGACATTTAATTATGATAGTCTGTCAAAGGTGACACTTACCTGTGACATTTGGGGCAGTTGTGACTGAAGGGTGACATTTGACGCGGGGCCAATAGACACTGGTTTGTTTGGCCCGACTGGAGTGAGAGTGAGCTGAGGGCTGATTCCTTGGGCCTGCATTGCTGCTACAACACAACACGGAAGCGTCTACTTCAACAACAATCCTCACTACAATATCAGCACCTCTTAATTATTAAAAGTTTAATTATGATTATTTCACCAAAATACAATTATGAATCCACTTAATGAAATCTTATTATGATTACTATATTATCTGATAGAATTCCCAATAATTGTAAAATTTGTATAGAAACTATTTGAATCTTCAGTGTCTATATAATCACAGCTTACAAAATAATTTATTACAATCGATTAATGTTACAATCAATTATAATTAAATATTTATTACAAATTAAACCAATTATGATTACAACCCCAACAGATCGCAATCAAGGCTGTGACAATGACCTGCCTCGATGACTCAGATGGCGCACATCTAAGTTGATATAAATACATGAAACGAGACTCACCTTGGACTGCGTTGTGAAACATGAACTGTTGTTGCACCATGTAGTGCTGCTGCTGAAGAAAGGAGGGCGAGTGGATGGGCTGGTGAATCACTTGTACGTGTGGCAATGACGCTCGCACCACTGTGCTGGCAGGGGGAGCCACCTGAACCTGTGTCACAGCCGTCTGCACAGGCAGCTGACAGGACACCAGCGGCTAGAAAGACACAGTTGATAGTAGTGTCATCTCCACGGCGTCATCAGCTGTGCTATCTGTTTAGTCAATTATTGTAATATTGAAGATAACTGACCACTGCTGGGGTTGCCAGAGAGACTGCCCATTGTGATGACCACTGGACCAGACTACTACTTTCTATAAATTTGGTGACTCTGACCAAATAAACGACAATTGTTGGATGTTTATAATCGTAATAGTTGTTAACCACATACACTACACACATACCAAAACTAATACGTAAATGGTTTTAATTAAAGGTTTGTTATTAAATAAGGTCCTTAGTTTTGGTTACAATTCGTTATTACATCAAAATAGTTGCCAAAAGTCTTCAATACAAGTAAGACAAGACAGTAAGACCATCCCTAACATTTTTACACAAGTTGTTTTTATATAAAACAATTATCACAATATATAAAATAATATGAATAGAAACCATTCCAGCTATCACGAAACTAGTCTAGCCATGACCAACATTAAGAGATGATGTTGTTGCGTTACCATGGTGATGGCACACTGCTGAGCCTGGTTGATCTGGACAGTGGTTGGTGTGTGGCACTGAGTTGGCACCACTGACGTGGTTGTGGTAGTGGTTGTAGAGTGCGTACTAGCAGTGACTGCCTCCGAAGAAGGGCAGTTGACACTTGCTCCAGTGGTGGAGCTAACATCCTCTGGCATCGTGGCAAGTTTCACCTGCAAACAAAGCACACACACAGATACAGAGGTAATCCCACCGTCACTCACGTTACATTTATACTTTTTTTGGTCTTTCAACACATCATATCTGAAAATGTGATTGATCAATCTAAAACATTTGAAGCCTATAGTGACTTGGGGTTGTGGTCTACATCACTACATAGACAGTTATTCAAAATGTTAGATTTTCTAGTATATACTTACAATTTAGTGGCCGTCACTCATGTTACGAAAAAAAGACATCAATATTTTTGCATCAAATTTGCAGCTACATTCTCCTAAAACTATTGGCCTATGCATAAAAGCACCTAATTATTTGTTTAGGTGTGAATTTAAGCTAAACAACATGCACAGTTTAACTTCATTCTAAGATGTATTTTAGCCACCAACTGCACAACAGAGAGAAACAAGTTTGTCACTCATGTTACGTCACTCACGTTATGTCACTCATGTTACGTCACTCACGTTAAAACTTTACAACATTACATGTGCAATTTCAACCAGTATACAATGGTATTTTAAACAGTATTTGTGTCTTCTTGCCTTTTTGACATGTGTACATGTGTAAAGAAACACACATATAAAAGCACACATATAATATATATTCATTTCAACCTTTCCCTCATACAGATGTAACTTGGATATATACATGATAAAATGTTAGAATTAAATGTAAATTGGCCACTTAAAAATCTTTGAAATTGTTAAGAACTTAAAAATGTCCACTATCCAGATTAACAGTGATCGCATTACTTAGATTACTTACAAAATAAGCATAATCAATTGTTTCTGAAAATATTATCATGAATCTGATCATACATAAATTAACAAACCTACAATTAATCCAGCTAGCATGCTTTAGTTGTAGATAATATTATATATGCCTTCAGGCAGCTAAAGAATGAATATGAAAGTGAAGAAGTGAAAAAATAATAAATTGTATGATGATAGGCCAACACAAATAATTTATGACAGAGACAGATGTTGACAAAGCTGATGTACTAAATACTTTTTTCACAAGTGTCTTCACCCAAGAAAGCCTTGAGAACATCCTTATATTTGAAAGAAGATTAATAAATGCAGAACTGGCTGACTTCCTGATTACAAACAAGAAAGTCAAAAAGATTTTGAAGACACTGAAAATGACAAAACCACCAGGTCCTGATGGGCTCCATCCTCGTCCTATGGTGGAAATGGCAATTGAGTTGACTGAAACGTTCAGGATATTATTCAGTAAATCACTCGCTGAAGGAACCTTACCATTCCACTGGAGAGAGGGAAGCATCACCCTAATATTTAATAAGAAGGGCCCGAAACACCCAGAAACTACCGTCCTGTGAGTCTCACCTCAGTAGCCTACAACATGATGGAGAAATTGGTTAGAAATGAAGTGATGGCACACATGGCAGGAAACGAGCGGCTGTCAAATCAACAGCATGGCTTTGTGGATGGTTGTTCATGTAGTACGCAATTTCTTGAAGTCCTTGATAACTGGACGGAAGCCATAGAACAAGGAGAGAGTGTGGACACAATATACCTTGACTTTGTCAAAGCATCCGACATTGTCCCATATCAGTCGACAGTGGACTGAAATTTGACCAACAGGTGGGGTCAGTAACAAACAAGGCCAACAAAATGCTTGGTATTATTAGAAGGTCGTTTACCTATCTGGATGGACAAATCGTAAAAAGACTGTATACAAGTCTCTTCCGACCGATTCTGGAATATGGAAATATTGCCTGGGCCCCTATACTCAAGAGAGACCAACAAATGCTTGAAAATGTACAAACTAACAAAGAAGATCCACAAAACTTGTTCCAGACCTAAAAAACCTGAAATATTGTGACCGGCTCAGGACACTAAAGCTACCTAGCTTGTATTACCGAAGGCCAAGAGGTGACATGATCGAAGTGTACAAATATCTTCATGATATATATGCAGTTGATAAAATGCCCCAGTTTGAAACTAAAAATGCACAGTTTGAAACTAAAAAAAACGAGTATTGACAAGGCAGCGCAGAAACCTTTTCAGTCTTCAGACACAGGAAAGCATATATGTGGAATAACCTCCCAGAACATGTCATACAAGCACTTACAAAAAGACTTAAACACACTCAAGAAAATACAAAGAAGAGCAGCTCGTTTCGTAAACGGCGACTACAATTTAGCAGCATAACAAATATGATCAAAGATTTAGGTTGGTCAAATCTCGAGGAGAGGAGAAGGAACCTCCGATTATTACTCAAGTACAAAATCGTCCACAATCAAATTGCTGACCCGTCCAGAAACATTTTAGTACCTGCAGACAGACGCACACACTCAAATCACCCTTACAAACATAAACACATCAGAGCCAACACTGAAGAAAATAGAAACAAATTTTTTCCCCGCACTTTAACTGTATGGAATATCCTAGAAGCGTCATTTGTTAATGCAAAGGATGCCCCACAATTTAAGGAACTGCTAGGCCATGCGCAATGCTCATAGAACAACCAACATCAATTGGGCGATACCAGCTGGGATTTGCCGATTATTAAACAGAAACAACTAAATATTTTCAAAAAAAGACTAGATAAATTGTGGCGTGCCTACATGTTTGTGTAACATGACCAGTTCCCACACATGTGCACAAACAACAGTGAAGAACAGCTAACAGGCTACTAGGTCTAGAGGGTATGTATGTATGGTTTGTTTACATATTATTTAAAAAAAACATCGTTTACGACTACATCAACATCTAGACTAATGACAGTGATGCGACGTTTTCTGATGGCAGACTTTGAATGCAACCAAAGCTACTGAATTCCAGACTTCAATTACGTGCATATAATAAAACCGAGAGGCGAGACGCTGCTCAACCAGGCCCAGACACTGGCCTGGGGGCTGGGTAACTTTCACTCGTCAGCAGGTCAACGCTCGACTGTTTTGCTGGGACAATTTACGGATTCCTTTGACATAACCTCGTTTCTTTCATATAAGTTCTACGTCACCATAAAGGCTCATTTGGGACAACACATACCAACTTTAAACTGTGTTTTTCATCCGCTAGTTAATATAATATGTAGACAAGAATACGTTAAACTCTGTAAAAAACACTTGTCTTTGTCATTTGTGTGTAGGTGGCGCTGCGAAAAGTGTTCGAGATGATAACCAAAATGGCCGCGTTCCATGTTCAGACGGGTGATAGATTCGCGATGCTGTATTTATAGTGTTTTATTTCTAGTAATAATACATTAATTTGGCAGCAAGCGAAGTATTTACTTCTCGAACATGGATAAAGTGAACTTGAATATATAAACAAACCCCTAAATGCTAATAAACGGAACATTTGTATTTTTTATTTCCTTGTTCCATGTTAAGACGGGTGATAGATTCACGACGCTGTATTTATAGTGTTTTATTTCTAGTAATAACAAATTAATTTGGCGGCAAGCGAAGTATTTATTACTCGAAAATGGATAAACTGAATTTTAATATATAAACAAATCCCTAAATGCTAATTAACGAACTTTTGTATTTTTTAATATAATACACAAGAACACCATACTTATCATAATACATAATACATTAAAGAGCCATACAATGCACCAGTTAATCTTAATTTAAATAAAATTTTCCACCCATGGGTGGTGTGCTTATTTAATTTGTTTTACTTACTTCCGCGGTACTTACTCTCGACATATTATTAGCCAGAGCCGACATGTAATGAATGGCGTTTGTTCTCTAGTTCTAGTTGTTTCCAGTGCTCGACAACGTTCTATTAACCGATTATTGTCGTTACAATGTAATGGTCTTATGAGGTCTCATTCAAGTAGTCAGCCTTTTTCAGAACATTATCGCCAAATCGACCTTTGTATGCTGGCACTGAGGGTGGTCACTGCCAGGGTGCTTGTCGTCCTCAGAGGTTCATTTACGTCCCAAATTGAAACCAAATTAAAAAAAAATATCAAATTATTATTATTAATCCGTTGTAGGTGGATTCGGGTCCTTGTTCATGTTCAAATTCCATAATATGGGATACTTGGACATAGCACCAATTTCAAAAATGCTAACTTATTTCGCCGGTACTTAAAATTACTCTCTCTCTCTCTCTCTCTCTCTCTCTCTCTCTCTCTCTCTCTCTCTCTCTCTCTCTCTCTCTCTCTCTCTACTCTCTCTCTCTCTCTCTCTCTCTCTCTCTCTGTCTATCACTCTCTGTCTCTCACTCTCTGTCTCTGTCTCTGTCTCTGTCTCTCTCTCTGTCTCTCTCACTCTCTCTCTCTCTCTCTCTCTCTCTCTCTCTCTCTCTCTCTCTCTCTCTCTCTCTCTCTCTCTCTCTCTCTCTCTCTCTCTCTCTCTCTCTCTCTCTCTACGTTAGCCACACTATTCTATTTATTTTGTCTTTTGCCTCTTTTTTGATGATTTTATACAATTATTTTATTATTTTTTCTCTTCCCAGATGGTGACCAGTACAATAAGATAAGATAAGGTAATATAGTTTATTATGCCTTTACAAAGAATTTGGTGTACACTTCATGGGCAATTCAATACAAAACATCATATACACAAATCATAATTAATTTTTTATTTAATATTGTCTCAGTCAGATTATCTCAAGAGTTACTGGCTGTTAATGGCTGCTATGGCCGTTGGCACAATGCTTTGGGGGTCTTATTTTGTTGGTTGCATTCTAAATTCATGGCCCAAATATATGTGCACACTATGCACAGTAAAGCGTGTATACATACATGTGCGTAGACAATACATTGGTAACAAATAAATATTTAAATATCGTAGCATAACTGTATTATTATTATCACGTCGGTCATTGACCACTGGTACTGTGGAATTATCAATAATTCAATTGTTATTTTACTATTGCCAAAACTGCACAGACAGCTTGCTTAATTTTATTATTTTTAAGCCACAGCACAATATTTGTTTTCTTCATTGGAAGCATTCTGTGTGGTGAAGAAATGACGTCGGGCAGGTTCTTCTCTCAGACACGTTCCAGTGCCGGATTTAGAAATATGGGGGGGGGACATAGGCAGTGATTGGCGGGTATCGTCTCATAACAGTTTTTATTCCTTCCTATCTTCTACAATAGGGAATTCACAGCAAAAAAAGATTTTTGTCCATTTAGACAGCCAATTTATATCATATCATATTGATCAAGTCACGAAATGACACAAAAAGGATTATGGAGACTACTATAATTTTTATGTGACAGCCCGTGGGCAACTGTCCCGTCTGTCCTGCCCTATAAATCCAGCACTTGGCACGTTTACACAAATTTGCAAATAAATCGTTTTTTCTATTATGTGCAGTGAGTCAAATCAATTACTTCGTGCGGCGGATTTCTGGAGTCACAACGTATACAGTTCTTTTACACTTAGATGTGTGAATGTATTTATTATCCGTCGGCTACTCAACTGACCTGCCTTCAGTGACAGGTGACAAGCAGCACCTTGTTGAATGTATGACACTTTGTGTGTGTGTGTGCGCGCGCGCGCGCGTGTTTGCGTGCGTGCGTGCGCGTGTATGCGTGTGCGTATGTGTGTGTGTTTTTGTGCGCGTGAGCGTGTGCATGCGTGCGCGTATGCATGTGTGCGTGTGTGCGACTCGACTTTCCGGACGCCAGCGTGCACGTGAACATCCGCGCCGAGGACTATTACATCTTCCTGCCGGTGCGGAGAACGACTGGATCACCTGGAGAGCCCTGAATCCAATATGTACACAGGTTGGCCGGTCGAGAACCAATATGATTCAAATGGGGCTACTCCAACGTCCCTGAGAATTGTGACTGTGGCACTAGGCAGATCATGCAACATTTTCCGGTCTGCGAGACGATGGAGAGCGCATGTTCTACCCAAGACCTGACGATGGCCAACGACATCACCACCAAATGCGCCAAACACTGGGAGCACATCGTGTGATAGTCTGGTGGATGGACACGAATGATAATAATGTGTGAGCTGGCGCGTTTTGTTATCTTAGCGAGTATAAATGGATAACAATGAAATATTTGACTGCCACATTATTCACAAAGCATGACTTTCAAATGTCAGTAATCTGATGCCTACACTTGTAATTTGGCTATTTAACAGTACTGTATGTTGCCATCCATGCGGCGTTTGCCGTTGTACAGGTTGCTTGCTACTCGAGAGAACCACGTGGCTGCACCTTGTAAGAGATGAATAACGTTGTGATTGTTGTTAAGTTGTGGCTGTCGGACATCTATATTGTCTACCAGACGTGGTTATGAATATACATGGACTACAATTCGACGGACAATGTTACACAAATACGGAATATACGCGAGTTTTATCCTGTTTTTATGACATTGCATTGCTGAACTGGTGGTGATCAGTCATGCTTGACGACAACCAGACCCAGTGACCTTCCCAACCATACCACAAATTGGCCGTCACGCTTCGCTGATGGCAATTGGCTGTATCTCATCAAGTATAACAAAACAGTCCAAGCTTTCTACACTTATACTACTGGTCAACTGGCCCAAGGCAGACATTCCAACAAGTCACACTTGGACGCAAGTACCTTACCTTACCTAGCCTTTTCGCTCCCACTGGAGCATAAAGCGTCAACAAATTTCCTCCAGGCAGATCAATGTTGGGCGAGCCAGCTCAGTTCATGCCAGTTCCTCCATGCCAGCTGCATTTCTTCTTCTATGGTTCTTCTCCAGTTGCCCAGTGGTCTGCCACTTTTCCGTTGTCCATCTCCACCTCTTTCGTTTCACTTCATCAGCGATGTTGTTGATATTGGTGCGTCCAAGATGCTCTCGTTTGTCACATGCTGCCCCAACGTATTCTCAGAATTCAGCTGAGACACCTTCCTTCAAAACGTCTGAGTCGGCTCTTGATCTTCTTATTGGTTCTCCATGTTTCTGACGCATATAGTAGTACTGAGCGGACATTAATTTGATCTGTACAGTTTCAGCTTTCTCTTGGTGGGCAAGGTAGTGGATCTCCAAATGTTGGTGAGTTTGTGGAAGGCTTGTGCTGCCATGCCGATCCTAGTGGAGATCTCCTTTTCTATGTTGCTGTCTGCCGAGATGAAGCAGCCAAGATGCGTCGTCGTTCACATCCTCTTGGACTTTCCCTCTCATAGTTATCTTCCTTACACTGCGAGTCTTTATCTTCATGAGTTTGGTATTGGTTGGATGTATCTTGAGACCAACTGTTCTTGCTGTCCTGTCTACATTGTCTGTTTGTTGTTGGATGTATTTTGGAAGTGTGACAGGAGGACAATACCATCCGCAAAATCTGTGTCTTCGAGTCGTCCCGTTAGTCCCCATATGAGTCCTCTTGGTTGATCACTGGTGGCTTTTCTCACGAAAAGTCGATGACTACCAGAAAGAGTAGTGACGAGATGACACATCCTTGCCTTACACCAGCCCTCACATGAGACCATCCACTCTCGCTAAATTCACGTGTCTTATTGTTAATAGATTGTGCATTAATGGCATGGTTGGCTCGATGCAGCACCACTGCCGCCTCTGGTGCCGCTGGTGTTTCTGCTGCCGCCACTGGTGCCGTTGGTGTCTCTGCTGCCGCCACTGGTGCCGTTGGTGTCACTGGTGCCGCTGGTGTCTCTGCTGATGGCCTCTTCGGTTTCCTTTTGTGTGATACGTCCTTGTTTCATCTCCAGCTGGTGTCTTGTAGTCTGTATCTCGGCTGCTTCCTCGGGGTCAACTCTGTTTAAAATCTCCCGAAAGTGCTCTGCCCATCTGTTGAGCTGTTCGTCTTCCTTGGTGATGACGTTTTCATTCTTGTCTTTAACAACTATCGATTTGCTGGACTTGTTTCCTGCCAGGGTCTTTGCGATTGTTATAGACGGTTCTCGTGTCACCCCTCTCTGCTGCTGCTGCCTGTGCTTCTCTTGCCAGCTCGTCCATGTACACTATATTGTCGTGTCGGGAGCTCCGTTTCACTACTATGTTATTCTCTCTGTATTCCTGAGCTGTTGCATCCTTGCTTCTGTCCTGCAGTCTAGCACACGACGTTTGGTGGCTCTTCTCTCTTCGATGGGCATCGAGGTGTGGTCCGTGATACATTCTTTCTCGGTTTTGTGCAGTGTCCCGGAATGTCCTAGCTGACATCCAAGTAAACATCCTGGATCTTCTGGCATTGATCATTGAGGTAATCTATTGGGATGTCACTTATGATTTGGAACCTTTTAATTAGTTCCAGAGTTAACTGTTTTTTCCACATTGGGATCATTCAATCTTTGGGAGTTGAAAGCTGTTATGTTGTTTTCTTTTGGGTTTTTCTAAGTCTTAGTTGCAATTTACATAAGAGAAGATGATGGTCACTGCCAGCATCTGCTCCTCTCATCATCTTGACATAAGAGAAGATGATGGTCCCTGCCAGCACCTGCTCCTCTCATCATCTTGACATAAGAGAAGATGATGGTCACTGCCTGCACCTGCTCCTCTCATCATCTTGACATAAGAGAAGATGATGGTCACTGCCTGCACCTGCTCCTCTCATCATCTTGACATAAGAGAAGATGATGGTCCCTGCCAGCACCTGCTCCTCTCATCATCTTGACATAAGAGAAGATGATGGTCACTGCCTGCACCTGCTCCTCTCATCATCTTGACATAAGAGAAGATGATGGTCCCTGCCAGCACCTGCTCCTCTCATCACCTTGACATAAGAGAAGATGATGGTCACTGCCTGCACCTGCTCCTCTCATCATCTTGACATAAGAGAAGATGATGGTCCCTGCCAGCACCTGCTCCTCTCATCATCTTGACATAAGAGAAGATGATGGTCACTGCCAGTACCTGCTCCTCTCATCATCTTGACATAAGAGAAGATGATGGTCACTGCCTGCACCTGCTCCTCTCATCATCTTGACATAAGAGAAGATGATGGTCACTGCCTGCACCTGCTCGCTGCCACTCTCACTCGTCGCTTGAGTACTACCAGTGACTTTGTCGGGATAAAAAGTTCCTTTTGGCTTTCATCCCATCTCATTATAAGCGGCATAGTTGCCTCAGTCCTTGGTTGGCCATCCAAGACTTTTTGACCGTTTGAATTTGTTGATGTTTCCGTAGCGAGCTGTTTTACGTGGTGGGTTGCTAGCCCAACGTACATGCAACCCTTCTCCTTTCTCATCCTGAACCTGGGATCAGGTAATGGTGGAGCTCCAGTAGGCCTACGTGGGCAGTGTTATGTAAACTTAGCATTGCTGCGAGGTTTCCTACCAAGCGCGGCAGCCGAGATGGACATGAACAACCCCAAACTATCCACTGCGACAGCAGCTGCAGCAGCAGCGAGCAGCGGCAGCAACGACAGCAGCGGCAGCACCGGCATTAGCGGCGGCAGCAGCGACAGCAGCGGCATTAGCGGCAGCAGCGGCACAGTGGCGTCAGCAACGACAGCAACGGCAGCAGCGGCGCTAGCAGCGGCAGTAGCGGCAGCAGCGACAGAAGTGGCACCAGTGGCATTAGCTGCGATAGCAGCGCACCGGCGGCGGCAGCAGCAGCGATAGCAACAGCACCAGCGGCGGCACCAGCGACAGCAGCGCCACCAGCGGCACCAGCGGCACCAGCGGCACCAGCGGCACCAGCAGCACCAGCGGCACCAGCGGCACCAGCGGCACCAGTGGCGGCAGCAGCGACAGCAGCGGCACCAGTGGCGGCAGCAGCGATAGCAGCAGTACTAGTGGCGGCAGCAGCGGCACCAGCAGCACCAGTGGCGGCAGTAGCGATAGCAGCGGTACTAGTGGCGGTAGCAGCGGCAGCAGCAGCACCAGTGGCGGTAGCAGAGACACCAGCGGCACCAGTTGCGGCAGCAGAGACACCAGCAGCACCAGTGACGGCAGCAGAGACACCAGCGGCACCAGTGGCGGCAGCAGCGATAGCAGCAGTACTAGTGGCGGCAGCAGCGGCACCAGCAGCACCAGTGGCGGCAGTAGCGATAGCAGCGGTACTAGTGGCGGTAGCGGCGCCAGCAGCAGCACCAGTGGCGGCAGCAGAGACACCAGCGGCACCAGTCGCGGCAGCAGAGACACCAGCAGCACCAGTGACGGCAGCAGAGACACCAGCGGCACCAGTCGCGGAAGCAGAGACACCAGCAGCACCAGTGACGGCAGCAGAGACACCAGCAGCTCCATTGGCGGCAGTAGAGACACCAGCAGCACCAATGACGGCAGCAGAGACACTAGCGGCACCAGTCGCGGCAGCAGAGACACCAGCAGCACCAGTGACGGCAGCAGAGACACCAGCGGCATCAGTCGCAGCAGCAGAAACACCAGCGGCACCAGTGACACCAACGGCACCAGTGGCGGCAGCAGAGACACCAGCAGCACCAGTGGCGGCAGCAGAGACACCAACGGCACCAGTGGCGGCAGCAGAAACACCAGCGGCACCAGTGGCGGCAGCGGTGCTGTATCGAGCCAACGCTGAATTCTGTGCCATAAATGCACAATCTATTAACAATAAGACACGTGAATTTAGTGAGTTTGTCACTGAAAAAACCTGGACATAACTGCTATATGCGAAACGTGACTTAAACTAGAAGATGATGTGATTATCAGTGACATAACGCCAGCTGGACGCTGTCTCAAGCAAATTCTCCGCCCTGCACCAAAGCGAGGCTGAGGTATCGCTCTACTGTACAAGACAGGATTCACTGTGCGTTTCACAGACACAGGCCTGACACCAAAATCATTTGAGTTCTTGTCAGCGTAGTTCATCAGCTCAACTGTATACCTACTCTCTATCGCCCATCGCCATATTGGATAAGTATCACATTTCCGCTTCCAGTATTATTGCGTTGGTTAATTCCATACCTTGTTCCTGTTGTACGCTCTCTTGCCTCGACTTCCGTTTTGAGATAAGTCTGTTCAATAAATGTTCTCGTCGTTATCGAGTCTTTCCCTTCTATACTGGCGTGGTGGCAGCGTTTTCACTATTGAAGTGGATAGATACTCGTATAGCCAAACAAACGGCACGACGAATGCTTACTTTCTGTACGCAGTAATTAACATTGAACATTGCCGGCATTTTCATACACGATTGAGCTACACGTCAAACGCGACAATGGCTCAGTCACAGAGAGCTCCAAAACAGTGGTCTCTTTCAAAACACGAAACACTGACGTCATATGAGAGCTGGCGCCAAAACATCCAATATACTCTATCATTGGACGCGAATTTCGCACCATTCCTACTCGACCAGGTAACATGGGGAAAGAAAACTAATACTTCTCCACTCAGAGGCTTACTTGACGATACCGAAGACACATCAGGCACAACAAAAAGTCGCGCACTTAGAATTAATGCTTGGGCAGATTGCCAACTTCTGTCCGATCATATCGCGAAATACCATCGTCAAAAATCGACATCCGTCAACTCCATATGGCAGGCAATCAGACTTCACTTCGGGTTTTAGACAAGCGGCGCTCACTTCATAGATTTCGCCGACATAAAACTTGAATCAGACGAAAACCACGAGGACCTATTCCAACGCCTCCTGGCGTTCGTTGATGATAGTCTGCTGACAGTGGGTGGCGGTATATCACACCACGACGAGTTCCCGACCGTAGATGAGGACTTATCACCGTCGCTAGAGAACATGGTTGTATTGAGCTGGCTTAGACTTATCCATCAGGAGCTACCTAGACTCGTAAAACAGCGCTACGGAACCGAATTGCGGAACCGCACGCTAGCCAGTCTTAAACCAGAGATCTCTCAGGCTCTGGGGTCCCTACTGGACGAGATCCATTCTATGTCAGAGACAAAAATCCTGAGACAGTCAACCTACTACCAACCACGCACACGCTCTGGGCCCGCTCGCCCACAAAGCTACCAACGAACCCAACGAGCAAAACAATGCCCACTCTGTAAGCAGGCTGGTAGACCGATAGTAGACCACTATCTAAGCGCTTGCAAGTACTTGCCCGACCAAGACAGACTGTTCATGACTAAGGCACGCAACGTGACAGGACTAAACTGCGAAGACAGCGGAGACGAGGAACCACCGGCGAATGACGGCTACGTCAATGACGTACAAAAAGTGTCGGCGACTTGTCGCGTAAATACGAAACAGTCTCCATTCTTCAAGGCGTTCCATCGTCACCACCCAATACGTCTTACCCTCGACACTGGGGCCGAAACCAACATGATTAGAGAGACGGTGGCCAGGTCAATTGGTGCAAAAATCACCAAAAGCTCCCAGCTCGCAAGACAAGCTGATGGTGTAACCCCACTCAATGTAGTCGGAGAAACAAGGCTCGTGTTATCGCGGGATAATCTTGACCTACACCTCGATGCCCTTGTCGTTAAAGACTTGGATGTCGATGTACTTGCGGGAACACCATTCATGACAACCAATGACATATCCGTTCGTCCCGCCAAAAATCAGATCAGCATTGACGAAACTGTGATACACTACGGGATGGAGAACGTCAACCGTTCCCAATATCACACGATTCGCAGAGCGCAGGCCTACGTGTTGCGTGTGCCACCCGCGTCCACTACTGTTTGGCCAGGCGACTACATAGAACTGTCTATTCCATCAGCACTCGACGATCTTGTAGTGGCGATCGAACCTCGTAACGATCATAAGTCAACATTGCACTACCAAGATTGGCCCCAACCTGCCATTGTCGAGGCAGTCGGGGACAAAATCCGTTTACTAAACACGTGTTCACATCCCTTGAAAATAGGACGCAACGAGCACTTTTGCCAAGTGCGTGGTACCACAGCATGTGACACCAACTACGTGGAAGACATCGTAATCAAAAACACAAGCACACACGCAGCAGACGTGCAATTTCCAGACACTATCGAACTAGACAGTGGCAACCTATTGTCTGACGACTTGCGCAACCAGTTACGCAATCTGCATCAACAATTTGACATCGTGTTCAACTCGAAAATCGTAGGATACAACGGGCATGCGGGCCCATTCACAGCAACTGTAAACATGGGACCAGTCCAACCCCCGCAGTGAAAGGGGAGATGTCCGCAATACGCTCGCGACAAACTCGTCGAACTTCAGGAAAAGTTTGATGATTTGGAGGCGGCCGGTGTATTCCGTCGTCCAGAAGATATCGGGGTGGTGGTTGAATACCTTAACCCATCATTTCTCGTACGCAAAGCTAATGGAGGATCACGACACGTCACTGCCTTCACGGAAGTAGGACGTTACAGCAAGCCGCAGCCTTCTCTCATGCCAGACGTGGATTCGACACTAAGATCGATAGCTTGCTGGAAGTACATCGTTGTATCAGACTTGACGAATGCATTCTATCAGATCCCTCTATCGAAGGACTCACTCAAATACTGCGGAGTTGCGACACCCTTTCGTGGAGTTCTCGTGTACACACGATGTGCCATGGGCATGCCCGGCTCTGAGACGGCATTGGAAGAACTCATGTGCCGAGTCTTTGGTGATCTGTTACAAGAGGGCGTCGTCGCCAAGTTGGCTGACGATTTGTACTGCGGGGGCAACTCGCCACAAGAACTACTAGACAACTGGAGTCGTGTCCTTGATGCCCTTGCTCGATGCGACTTACGACTTTCAGCAAAGAAGACCAGGGTTTGCCCCAAATCAACGACCATCCTAGGCTGGGTGTGGTCAGAAGGTACACTACATGCCAGTCCTCACCGCATCGCTACTCTGGCATCGTGCACACCGCCACAAACCGTTCTGGGACTTCGTTCCTTCGTTGGAGCATATAAAGTTTTGGGACGCGTCATCTCTCAGTGTTCCAAAGTACTTGCACCCCTCGAGTCGTACATTGCGGGCATGAAATCACAGGAGACATTGACATGGACTGATGACATCCGCGAGACGTTCCGTGTAGCCCAAAACACACTCTCCACCAACAGATCGATCACATTACCGCGGCCCAGTGATCAACTATGGATCGTTACCGAAGGTTCGGTTACCAAACGTGTCATCGGATCCACACTATACATTTCGCGAAATGGACAGACCCGTCTTGCCGGGTTTTTCAGCGCCAAACTAAAGAAACACCAAGTTACATGGCTACCCTGCGAAATCGAAGCGTTAGGCATTGCTGCAGCAGTCAAACACTTCAGCCCGTACATCATACAATCAAAGTCGAAGCCGTGTCTACTCACCGACAGCAAACCGTGTGTGCAGGCCATTGACAAACTATGCCGTGGCGAATTTTCATCTAGCCCTCGCGTGACATCGTTTCTGTCAGTTGTCGCCCGATACCAAGTCACAGTGCGCCACCTGGCGGGTTCATCAAACATACCATCCGACTTCGCAAGCAGAAACGCATCGGAATGCCATGAACCACATTGCCAGATATGTTCTTTCATATCGCAAATCGAACAATCTGTCGTTATGAGTGTTGCTGTGGAAGATATCATATCCGGCTCCATTCGCCTTCCGTTCACGAGCAGGTCCGCATGGCTCTCTACACAATCAGAGTGCTCTGACCTACGGCGCGTCAGAGCTCATCTAAAACAAGGCACGCGTCCATCAAAAAAAGTAACCAACGCCAAGGACGTAAAACGTTACTTATCTACTACAACGTTGGCTCGCGAATCAAAAACTCTAACAAAAAACCCATAGCCGAGAAAGCTGTGTCAGAGGTTGAAGATGAGCTGCTACGACAGGAGCCTGGCGGGGGACCGGTGTCACCTCTTATACTGGCAATTTCTACCTCTCAACTCAACTCCAGAATCCGCGGTCGCGGCCTATCGGCACGCGAAATATGGTTCCAACGAGAGCAGTTTTCCAACGCGCAGTTGCCTATTTTAGATCGTGCCATCATCGCTGAACAACATCAGTCTCGCCTACAAAATCACACACACAGCCAGACGTCGAAGGCTCCTCGCGGCAAAGAGGCGCCTGTACCGATAATTCATGTCGGTGACTTGGTTTACGTACTATCCGACCGCAATAAGTCGCAAGCTCGAGACCGCTATCTAGTCACCTCTATCGAAGATAGCTGGTGCTACATTCGCAAATTTAGCGGATCTCAACTACGCACTTCATCATACAAGGTGCGACTATCCGAGTGCTATTTAGTACCCGGTCATGTGTCGACCACAATACCCACGCGCCATCGTGAGGATGGAGATGACACGGAAGACGTCCCGCCATACGAAGACGACACCCCGCCTGATGTCCAAGCGAATGCAACTCCACCCGAAATCCCATTAGTGATCGCAGCACCGCCCGAGGCTCCACTGACGATCACAGCGCCACCTGAGGCCCCTACAACCGCGCTACCGAAACCACCAACCACACCCAGTGACAACGTGAGGCCCACTCGGCCCATCCGCAGACGTAATAAACCTGCATATCTACAAGACTATGAGTTATAAAACATGTGCTATGGACCAATTGACTCTACTGCATATTTTGTGTGACATATGCCCATATTGACTCTACTGCATATTTGTATGTCATATGGACTATCACGTTATAACCTTACAAGCTTATGTGCTATTATTAGATTAGTGAAGGAGAAAAGAAAGTGGTCACGCCATATTGGATAAGTATCACATTTCCGCTTCCTGTATTACTGCGTTGGTTAGTTCCATACCTTGTTCCTGTTGTACGCTCTCTTGCCTCGACTTCCGTTTTGAGATAAGTCTGTTCAATAAATGTTCTCGTCGTTATCGAGTCTTTCCCTTTTATACTGGCGCATAGCAGAAATCTAATCATTTCAGTGGAGACAGCGGGGAGAAGCTGGAGAAGGTAAATTGACAGCAACGGCGCCACTTACGTACGAAATATAATTTCTCAACAGCACTGTCCTCCCGTGTTTGTTCGGATGTCATGAGTTCACAGCCGAGACAGCAGCGGAGAAGCTGAAGGTTACAGCGCCGCAGCGGGTGGAAATATACCGCAGTGCCAACGCCCTCGTTAGTCTTCTATCCAGTAGTGGACTACAATGAAATATCTACAGTGCTACTCACAAGAAAGGTCACACTTTGGATCTCTTGATTACTCGAGAATCTGATCCACCTGTCATCGATGATCTTAGTATCACTGAGGGAATATCCGATCAGTCGGCCATCTTGGGGAAAATCCGCCTACAGTGACCTCCAGTGCAGAGAAAAGTGCAAAAATCACACAATATTTATGCAATTAGAATTCCATCATTCTGTGAGGAGTTAACTGACATATGGACCTTTAAACAATCCTGACCATGTCAACAACGCGCTGTCTGCACAAATTGAGATATACAACAATACGTTCATTCAAGCTCTTGATAGGCATGCTCCGTTGAAGGAACGGTGTGTGAAACTTCGCCCAAATGTTCCGTGGCTTGATGAAAACATCACAACAGGGGCGTAGGCGCGGGAACGGGGGGGGGGGAGCGGAGAGCAGCTGCCTCCTGGAATTTTGCTGGGGGGCAGCAGCAATGTTTTTTTTTTTGTGGCGAGCGTCAATGGCAGGTGGTAATCGAGGTTTAATGAGATGATAAAGGTGTGTTTTGGCGACTGTGAAAGGATGGTGCACTACATGACAACAGACATACTGTTTTCTGCACCCCCCCCCAGTAGTAGGCAGCGTGGCAGCTAAACATTTTCAACAGCACCCCCCTGAACCGCTGTTCCGTCGAGAAATCTCCAACAGCACCCCCTCCCCCCGTCTTACGATGTCAAGATCCGAGAGACAGCGCGAACCGGTGATGAATCTCCCGGAATTAAAAAAGTTGGCAGGTATGTCGTACTTTGTTCAGCTGGTGCATGGTATGTGTCTGCGCGTGGATATCTGCAGGACTGTGTCAGTCAACACACCGTTATGTGGTCTGCTTCACCAAGATGCAACTATAGCGCTTTTTCCAAGAACAGAATGACAACCCTAATATGTTAATGATATTATGTGTTACTCATGCTAATTTGTTATTGTATCGTAACGTAATGGAGGGTACACATAGAAATAACTATTTGCCACTTTATTCGCTCGGATATGGTGTAGATAATTCCTTTATCATGGTTTGATCTGGCGGTAGATGGTGTATAAATTGCTGCATGCTTCTTTGACAAACACAACATCGCAGATTCCGAAGTGGAGAGGCACTGCAAGATTAGACATTCACCAAACGAGCGAACGTACACGAAGGAAGACAACACGTTTCATTGAAACAAACCGTATATTCTTTCACAATGACGAATATACACGGATTTTCACAGCTCATCAAAATACCAGTTCGCACATAACTTCATAATGACTATTTTGCAAGAATTGATTTGAACCATCTGTTCAAAAATTCAAGTATTTTTATTGTTGCTGACTGGTACAATAAACACATGGCTCAACCACGTCGCAGTGCAATTGATTGGCAAGCCGTGATGAATCAATCAATCTTTCAATCAATCAATCAGTGGTTTTTTTCCAAATGAAAATTCATTGTACATACAAAAATATAGATTAACATTATAAAGTAACAGAAAACATTTTCAAATGGAAACGGGGATGGTTAAGATGTATTACATTTAAGCATTCTCCATCAATACAAACATAATATGTAGGTAACATAACATCTAGGCCTTTTCATAATATGTTGTCATCCATAATATTGATATCATACATGAATTGATTGTATTTTATTGTCACATGTCATTGTAAAAGAAACTGATGAACGTGCACGAACTGCGTGTCTATGTCAGACGAGACACGTCAGATAAATTGGTGAGTCGCCAGCGTTTACCGATATTGAAGTGACTTCTTCGTGTGTTATAATTGGAATGTATGAACACAGTGTAGGAATGGGTGGTTAGTGGCGGATGTATTGGTCGTCACCTGTCGGCGCCAACAGATAGCACATATAGACAACACGTGAGCACGCAGACGACATTTGGTAAGTTTGCGGCGACCGTGGCGGACGCGGGCGCCATCTCATCCAGCCATTCGTCTATATTTTCTTCGAGCATTCTCAGTGGTATGGGCCCTAGCTGCAGCACTCGGTGGTGGAACTCCCGGATGTCGAAAGCGACACCTGCACGGGAAATGACGAAGAACTGTAGCACGAACAACAGGTGCGCCTGTAGAGAATGATTGTTTTATATCCACACAACATTTGACAGTAACAAAACAGTTGTTGTCATCCAATAAGCTTCAGATGGAAAGTGGATAATGAGGTCATGGTATCATCGCAGAATCTACAGACAAAATAACGGGACATACAAACAATAGAACAGGACATAATTTTATAGACAATGGGATGTGACATACAGACAATGGAACAAGACACGCGGAACATAGAATATAACATAATAGACAACAGAACAATGCATATAATTGCATTTGCAGCTCTTATTAATGGATCTCCATTTTTTACATTATACGCATTTATACACATGTCTGGTGAACGGATGCACTTTAAATACAATGTTATAGATACTCTTGGACCCATCACTTGAAAAAAATAGGTTTTACGAAAACAATGAGGAGATGAAAGAACTGCATGAGAAACATTGCCTTCACAGTGCTTACTTGATGACAGGTCTACATCCAAGGTAGCACCCTACAACATTATCCGCTGAACTGTTCAGCGCAAGCTCAGAGAGATGCAAAACACGTGGTTTAGCCACAAAGCAGATGAGATTCAGTCATATGCTGAGAGAATAGACGGAACGATCTACCATGCCGTGAATTCTGTATATGGCCCGCACGCGTCTGGATCATCACCGCTCCTTGGGGTACATGGGACAGTATTGGTCACAGAGAAAGCGCAAATTCTTGACAGATAGGCAGAACACCAACCTTTTTCAAACGGCCTTCATTCACCATCGATGATGCAATCAACAGGCTGCCTCAACTTACTATAAACACATACCTAAGTGACCCTCCCACACTGATGGTACTCGAGAGAGCGATAAACCTACTATCAAATTGAAAAGCTGCAGGAGCCGAAGCAATCCCAGATGAAATCTACAAGGCTGGAGGACAATGGGTTCCCAAAAAGCTTATCGAGCCTTTTCAGTCAACGTGGAATCAAGAAACCATTTCTCAATAGTACAACATTTGATATGCTTCTATTGTTGACCTGTGTAAGCGGATGGGAAATCGCCACGTCTGCGATAGTCACCAAGGTATCTCACTATTCTCACTTGCTTTTAAAATATATCTGCCAGAATCCTTCTGAACCGCCTGGTGGAGCACCTTGTTGAGGACTTGCTCTCACTAAGTCAGTGCGGCTTCATGAAAGGACGGGGAACCATCGACATGGTGTTTGCAGCGAGACAGCTTCAAGAACATAATATGGATCTCTACACTACTTTCATCGATCCCACCAAGGTATTCTATAGTCAGCTGTAGTGATCTACGCTTGTGCGTCTCCTTGAAGGCGGAGAGCCTTCTGACTTGTTCCAAATGACCAACGGAGTCAAGCAAGACCTTGTGATGGCGCCAACTATTTTAGCATGATGTTTTCTGCTATGCTCACTACCTTTGGAATCGATATCAGATATCAGATATCACACAGATAACAAACTGTTCAATCTTAATGACCCCAGGCAAAAACTAAGGTTTATATAGACACTCTCCGTAATTGTCTGTTTGCTGGCGATTGTGCACTGAATGCCGGATCACAGCCTGCCATGCAGCGAACCACGAACTTGTTATATTCTGCGTGTGATCATTTTGGTATCACAATCACCACCACAAAGAAGTAAGAGGTGACACTTGCACCATGAGAGCCCTATAGCGAGCTATAGATAACTGTTAAAGACCATAACCTGATACATGTGAACAAGTTCACCTACCTTGGGAATACTATCCCGGTTTACTCACATTGACGATGAGACGTATGCACATGCAATGAATGCCAAGCTGAAAATGCTGCGGACAAGCTGAAAGTATACGGAGCGGATACATCGCTACTCTACGCGAGCGAAACATGGACCGTGTACCAGCACCATACCAAGAGGCTAAACCACTTTCACAAGAGTTGTCTGCGGAAGTTGCTGAAGAGCAAGTGGCAGGCCAGGCAGGGCGAAGTACCAGATACGGAGGTGTTCGTCCAGGCTGGCATGCCAAGTGTATACGCCATCCCGACAAGCGTTTCCGAGATTTGCAATGGATTCGGATGAACTTACCCAATCTATCCTGTGCTTTGTTTCTCAGATTATGTATCTTGTAACGCCCGAAGCCGGCGCTGACCGCTTGACCAGGTAAGGTAACAATGCGGTTGATGACCGGCAGCAGCTGCTTGCGGGAGAGTGCCGTCTTGCCCCGGCCGTAGTGGAAGGCCTGCTCCCGTGACCACCTGCACACAACGGGGCAGTGAATGTCTTGCGAGGCGTTCTCCAGTTGGCATAGTAATACGCGTATATATTTCACCAGTGTT
Organism: Paraescarpia echinospica; assembly: GCA_020002185.1. Classification (NCBI taxonomy): domain Eukaryota; kingdom Metazoa; phylum Annelida; class Polychaeta; order Sabellida; family Siboglinidae; genus Paraescarpia; species Paraescarpia echinospica. The sequence continues at coordinate 32,872,147 of CM034537.1, read as the reverse complement.
GATGGTCTAAACAAACAGTGATATTTATATTATGCATAAAGCGACGAATATTAACTCAGTCTTTTAGACGACAATACTATGGTTTCTGACCTATCCATAAAAACGATTACCTAGAGAATGCATAAATGCCTTGAACCTGAGTACGTGAATTGTTTACTTGAGTGCGTGAATGCCTTACCCGAGAGCGTGAATGCCTTACCTGAGAGCGTGAATGCCTTACCTGAGTGCGAATATGCCTCACCCGAGTGCGTGAATGCCTTACCTGAGAGCGTTAATACCTTACCTGAGTTTGCGAATGCCTCACCTGAGAACGTGAATGCATTACCTGAGTGCGTGAATGCCTCACCTGAAAGTGTAAATGCCTTACCTGAGAGCATGAATGCCTCACCTGAGTGCGTGGATGCCTTACATGAGTGCGTGAATGCCTTACCCGAGTGCGTGAATACCTTACCTGAGTGCGTGAATGCCTCAACCGAGTGCGTGAATGCCTTACCTGAGTGCGTGAATGATGCCTTATCTGAGTGCGTGAATGCCTTACCTGAGTGTGCGAATGCCTCACCTGAGAGCGTGAATGCCTTACCTGAGAGCGTGAATGCCTTACCTGAGTGCGAATATGCCTCACCCGAGTGCGTGAATGCCTTACCTGAGAGCGTTAATGCCTTACCTGAGTTTGCGAATGCCTCACTTGAGAGCGTGAATGCATTACCTGAGTGCGTGAATGCCTCACCTGAGAATGTAAATGCCTTCCCTGAGAGTATGAATGCCTTACCTGAGTGCGTGGATGCCTTACCTGAGTGCGTGAATGCTTTACCTGAGTGTGTGAATGCCTTACCCGAGTGCGTGAATGCCTTGCCCGAGTGCGTGAATGATGCCTTATCTGAGTGTGTGAATGCCTTACCTGAGTGTGCGAATGCCTCACCTGAGAGCGTGAATGCCTTACCTGAGAGCGTGAATGCCTTACCTGATAGTATAAATGCCTTACCTGAGAGCATGAGTGCCTCACCTGAGTGCGTGGATGCCTTACCTGAGTGCGTGAATGCCTTACCCGAGTGCGTGAATACCTTACCTGAGTGCGTGAATGCCTTACCTGAGTGCGTGAATGTCTTACCAGAGTGCGTGAATACCTTACCTGAGTGCGTGAATGCCGACATCCAGGACCCAGTCGCTCGCCCGGAGCAGCTGCGAGTACAGTACGCCAAACCTGGAACCGCACAAGCTGATGGTCTAAAGTACCCAGGAGAACACCTTACGCGCGACTTAAATAAGACCCTGATTCACGAGCAATGCTGGAAAAGTTTAGTACAGCGAAAGCGATGGAGAAGGCAAAGACAAGTACAGAGTGAGTGAAACTTACTCGTCGTAAACGTTCTTCAGCAGTCCCATGTCACGACTGAGACCCTCCGCATACAATGCCCAGCCCTGCGACACAAACAGCGTGTACACGGGTATAGTAAGGAGCCCTAATGACTGACAGTATGTTGACAGTTTGTGTGTATGTGTGTGTGTGTGTGTGTGTGTGTGTGTGTGTGTGTGTGTGTGTGTGTGTGTGTGTGTGTGTGTGTGTGTGTGTTAGCGTGCGTTCACGCGTACGTACGTTTACGGGCTTTTAATATAGACTAGTGTTGGTGAATGTAAAGACATGCCGAAGAAAATGCCAAACCTGTGTGTATGCAGCATGCGAGGGAAAGTGAAACGGCACTGAAGACAGCTTGCGCAGTTCACGCCACTTTCTGTAGCTTGGCATAGTCAGATTACGCTCGTAGCTCACCTAAAACACACAGTAATATGGTTAGAGTAAAGCAATGTATTGTGGTCACGTCGTAGTGTCCTCGGTCGCAGAGTTATGTTGGAGTGGGACCATTGAACGCGTTCTCTATCTGAGCGAGCGCTCTAACTATATACTTCCTATTTACTGCTGTAGGATGTAAATGTGTCGGTGACGAAATAAGAAATATATTCAAATAAAGAAATTATAATACTGTCAACACCTACCCCTATAGGTGTTTTGCCCCACAACAGATCTCCGGTAAATTACTACAGTTGTTTCAAAGATCAGATACCTTTCTAATTTCCGCATTGGAAATGTAGGCTCTATCTTAGAGAAAAACAACTGTTTTATAACAACTAAACTGTCTTTACACAGGCACTCGCACCGCTATAACTTGTATGATTGGAAATATACTTGTATACAGACAGGTCTAGACGATACATAAGCATGTTTGCTGTGCCTTACACTAGATAATGAGACTTTAGAGAGACAAATTACAGTACGTCAGACTTTGAAGTTTCATATGGTGTATGCCTAGATATCTACGTCTACAATAAAGGTGTATTTATGAGTGAAGAGGTTAATCAGACTGGATGATTTAAAATTAGTAATATGTTTACATTTCCACATTCAATTGACCTTAGATCTCGTATTTCAGAACAGTTACTCTACCCATCCGTAAAAGCCACCCCTAGATTGTACTACACAACGAAAATCCACAAAAAAAGACAATCCGCTGAGCCCGATAGTGGATTATACTGGGTCAATAACTTACAACGTATCTCGAAGCTTAGCAGATGTTCTTGGTCCCATGGTAAGCCTGACACAGCACCATGTCAACACCTCAAGACATCTACGACATTTTCACTTCCCACGATGTTGTGTCTTTCTCCACTATCACGCCTAAGGATATATGGGGATAATCAAGACCAGGCTACAGAAGGACATCATCTTAACAGACAGGACGAGACTGGAGATTGAAGACATCAAGTAACCACTGTGTCCCCTATCATCGCCAATCTCTTCATTGGACATCATGAGCAAGAGGCCATTGCCCCCTATAACATGCAGACCGAGAATTTGAAAACATTATGTAGATGACATCTTAGTGGTGAAGACAGAGATGACAAAACATTTGACCGACCATCTAAACAGACTGGAGGAAATTAACAGCATCACGTTCACACGCGAAGAAGAAACAGATGGAACGATGACATTTTTGACACTTTACTAGGTGAGAAAAGAATCAGGGGAGATTAAACTACTAAGCTTCCGGAGCACAGCAAATGGGTACTTACATTTTTCCATCAGAAGATGGGAGTGATCCGTACGTTGCTAGACAGATGCGAAACACTGGTGACAGAGGAGGAAGTTAAACGGGAAGAAAGAGAACACATCAAGGAAGCTCTACAAGACGCGAGAAAGATAAAATAAAAGATGGAAGGCAACATCGTGAAGCAACCACCTATCACAGACCACATGATTCACCAGAATCAAGTTGTAGACTGGGGGGGCACATTTGTAGACAGTGAGTCGGACTGGAGAAAAAAAGAGGCACCAAAACAGTTATTTGGGTCAGAAAAACAAACGAATCCAGCATGAATCGAGATGAGGGCCGGTACCAACTCTCACATATCTACGATGATCTCACGAAGAGCCACCCAGCCCGTCGCCGGGGGAGGACACATCTCTGTGCAGAATGACTACCTGTAGCCATCTACCGGTCCGTCTGATGAAGATTGCCGAGACTTCGAGAGCAGTCGAAATGTCACGAGATATAAGATAAACTGACTGGAAAAAATACAAAATATTACTAAAAAGAGTTTTAGTCATTTAGCATGGCTGATGAGCTGCAGTCGTACCCCACATGAAGCTTACAACAAACTATTGGATTAAGAAGTTGCCACGACGACTAGAGATACGATCACTGTTAGGCTAGGTACCCCCACGTGCGTGTTGCATTGCTTAGTATTCTCTGACACCATCTTAAACAGCCTGACTTCACAGACGGTGTGACGTCACTATTCGCTTACTTGTAAATGCCGCCCCGGTAATGTTTCATGCAGTGCCACGGTCAACATTTTCCACTTTGGCCTTGCAAGAAGAGAAGACATTTCGTTAGACTTACTTGAGATTGTGTTAGACCTTTAAGCTCAAGAGAAACAGCAACGTGAATGTTGCGCCATACAAGGTTTCCAGTTAAACTGTATTTATTAGAGCCTATGCCTACGTTAGGTTTTATACCATCCTTGTCAATATCACCGTGATAGAATAATTAGTAACGTAATTTGTGAACGTGCAAATTGTTTTACTGTTCCCTATGAGGACGAATCGATGAAAAACATAATTAAATACAATCCGTCGTTCTTTCGCTTCATGTTATATAAAGCATAGCTATCATCGAGCAATAGTTACCAGTGCAAATTTAGTTAATTGTTCATCATCGTATCAAGCGTAAGTAGGCCAACGTATATCCTACGTTTTAAAATAACATACCTAAAACTGAATTGGCAAACATGTATATTATATTTTATGTAAACGTGGTGAAGGCTTGGCACAGACAGCACAACAAAACCACAGCTTACTTTTTAATGGGGTTGATGACGTTGACGAAGAAGATGGCCGGCACGCTTGTGTCGGCTCCACCCGCCATCATCACACCGAGAGGACCGTCGAACGGCATCCGCTCCACTCTACAACGTCACATCCGGCATACAGACCAAGGAGGACATCAGTGAAAACACAGCAAGTGTACAGGAGAACAACATACCATTTCGTACCGTTGCAACTGACAACCGGACCAGTTGTGAAATTGAATCAGAAGATGCACGGGTATTAAGCTCTATTGACCAACATGTATTATGAATTATGCGTTGACCTTTTTATCGAGGAATTTAGGCCTAATAATGTGTATCAAAACATGTCATCTGTGTGAACACCCGAGGAGGACAGACAGGTCTTCACGAACTGGATTTGAACCTCTGAACACATGTATCGTTAAGGTCAATTCATGAGAGAATTTGTAATTTCACGCATTTCGGATCGTCCTGTTTGCCTTAGTGCGCTACTCACACAGGCGGCTTTGTTTCCGTGTAGTTCGACACGCGACCTATACGTGGCATGATCTTCTTGTAGAGCAGATCCTTGTAGGCTTCCAATAGATCCTCCTGCAATGGGATCATTGACTTCATTATAACAACACAATAAGAATAACTTCTACTGCGCTCAAATCCACGAGAACTCGAGCTCGGCAGCGCATCAAGACCAACGGGTTGGGCTACATCTAGTTAGCTTACGAAGGTAAGTCGTTAACAGTTGAATGAGCACAGCGAGAACCTTTGGAGGACACACGACACACAATGGCGCAACGGCGGGTCTTCATTCTTCACGTGACTTCAAAATGTCATTATTATTTCCTGCAAACTTAACGCTAAAAGGAAGTGAGTGTTGCAGGGTAGGTGCGCTAACCGAGAATGCCCTACTTCCAATGTTTGTTTGGGAACAAACAAATCAAACTTAATAGACCAACGCTAGATGGTCAGTTTACGTCCTGCTGTATTACCCAAATGCCTACACCAATTCTACGTCAAAAACTCTTTCAGAGTGTTGTTGTTGGTTGTCCAAATATATAAAAGTCGCTACGTTTGCCGTACCTCGTTCCTGTAGGCGAACTTGCTGGCGCCGTGAACGTATTTGATGAAATTGTGCAGATCTCCAGAAAATCTAACTTGGTCTTTTATCTATAACGACAGCAACGACAGGTAACTATACACATGCATTAAATTTGAACGTTTTTATTGATAATATATATTTTATGATAAGTATGTCTTCATCCAAGAATAGCATTAATAATCAATACATATTCAACGGAAGATCTTACAAGTGAGACGGGGACTGTGAACGGGGCGCTGTTGAAAAAGAACAAAATAAATATTCTTTCGAAAAGCGAAACAGCAAATTATGAAGGTTAATGTGGAAAACAACTATTCTCGCTAAGCACATGACTGACTACAAATGATTTATCGCATTGTACAATTGGACAATGTTTACTTTTATATAACTGGTGTTGTCCGGTGACTTTGTTATGCAATAAAAAGGAAAGCGTGACACGTTAAATAGCAACTTAGTTAAATGTGTCAACTCTCACCGCTTTCATGCGTCGCCGGATGTCGTCGACGAGACGTTGACCAATGGCGAAGAGCTGCGAGGGATGCATGTCGTGGGAGAGGTGCCAGGTGAGGCAGGCCCGGTAGTAGTACATCCCCTGTGGCAGGGAACTCACTCCCAGGCCACGGCGGCCGCGGGGCAGGTACTCCTAGAGTAGAGGGCAACCAACCGGTGAATAAAATAGTATAGTAAACATGTTTCCATGTACATGGCCTTTGCTATCCTGGTTGTCCATCTCTCGTACTCACGGTTTGAAGACACGCACCTATACCATGCCACGACTTCGGACTTAGGCCTACTAATGGTTGCAATATCCGCCTAGCCTTCGTCTCATGACGAAGGCCGACAAACAGTGACAATGTTGAGTTCAGACACACACAAACAAACTCCTTAACAGGAGTCACAGACCTCTTAAAACTACACAGATTAATGTAACACATAAACGTTTTTATTCATGAACTCATGAACTTGGAAAGCGATAGAACGCATGTTGGCGAAGAAGAAACCCACCCGTCGTATGAATGTCCTGAGTGTGCGGTACGACGGCATCACCTGGTCCAGGATGACTGCCTCGCCTTCCACGCGCATCTTCTTTCTGATATTTGAAGCATGAATATAATACAAAATTCAATAGTAGAATACAAGAAAAATATAAAACACAAAAGTGCAATACAAGACTCCCGTCACGAGTCTGTTTCTTTGTCGGCGTCCCGCCGTGCCTTGTAATCAGTGACACCCAACTGTGGTCACTGCGGCATCAACTCATCCTTAACCCGACATACATAGACGCAGTGCAACAGAACAACAACATTATGTTGCGTACTTGTTTTTCAAAACAACAGTACATATATTGTGATAAACATAAGACTTCGATATCTTAAATGTATTGATCATACATATATCTTTGCTGGCATTATTCATCCTATAATTATAAATTATATATTTTATATATATAGGAAATGAACATGTCAAAACGGTCGTATATGTGAATGCAATATGAGTGCGTCCTCCGTACACACAGTGCGTGTGTACTTGTATTCATGAGCTGACCTGTTACTTTGCGAGACCTTGACGAAGGCGAGAGACCTGTTGAACGGCTTGTAGAAGGGGGTGTCTGTCGCCTGTCTGCCCAGCAACTCGGTTATGACGCCAACCACCGCTTCCTACAAACGACATCCAACGAATGTATTCACTTGGCCACCGTTTGTTTGTATATATCGCCTGTGTGTCGAATTTACATTATTTCATTTTCCTAGCAACGGGCACTAGAGTTCAGCTTCAACATTGCTACCCTAGAATGTTACGTTACCCATTGAGATTTGTATATGTGCGTGCGTGTGCGTGTGTGTGTGTGTGTGTGTGTGTGTGCGTGCGTGCGTGCGTGCGTGCGTGCGTACGTGCGTGCGTGTGTGTGTACACAGATGTTGAACTTGCCATGGAGAGTCGATGGTTGGTCAGTCGTCGGTCGATGGCTTGTCGCATCAGATTGACTTGCTCATTGATCTGTAATGCGAAGGAGAGATCACGTCGATAACTCTACACTCGGGTACAGTAAGCGATAAGTAAAACACAAACGGTTATTATGCCGTTAATACTAACATTGATGAATGAGGAAATAGTTTCCATCAGTGCTCTATCGGTTCTATCCGATGGGAAACGTTCAGTACGAATAACCAGCTGTTTGGCAGTGGGTGTCTTAGGCTGAGATTGGAATATGAATGCCGAAGAATGGAACAGTTGGTGAAAAGTAGACATAACACACCGAGTGATATGGCACCCACCCGTAAGGGACCACGATGGAGGAGGAAGAAGATGACTTGGGATACAGCCTAGAACTGACAAATCAAGGCCCCATCTGAGTGACGAGTGAGACTACTACGGGCCCCACCTGAGTGGCGAGTGAGACTATTACAGGCGACACCTGAGTGACGAGAGAGACTACTATAGGCCCCACCTGAGTGGCGAGAGAGACTACTACAGGCCCCACTTGAGTGGCGAGTGAGACTACTACAGACCTCACCTGAGTGGCGAGAGAGACTACTATAGGCCCCACCTAAGTGACGAGTGAGACTACTACAGGTCCCACCTGAGTGACGAGTGAGTCTACTACAGACCCCACCTGAGTGGCGAGAGAGAGTCTACTACAGGCCCCACTTGAGTGACGAGTGAGACTACTAGAGGCCACACCTGAGTGGCGAGAGAGCGAAGTCGAGTCGTGTAGATCTTGAACGACTGTTCGTCGTCAAACAACATGGCGTCGACCCAGTAGTGGAAATCTTTGTGTACCCCCTCGACGGCGTTCACGGGGTTCAGACTGCAGTGGCTGCGGTGACAGACAGACAGTCTTACGGGTATCACTGCGTAGTTCATAGACAGTTACTGGGGGGTATGGGGAAACATCGATAGAAAGGTCATCAGATGAGTGTGGCGGTGGATTCAACATCTCCCTCCTAGCTATTATTTCGGACAGCATACCAAATAATGTAATGTTTCTCTTTAATTACCGATTAACAACGTTTTTGGTCTTCGTTTGCTTTACCGTTTAGTGTTCATCTTATAATCTTTCTGTCGATGGTTCAATTTGGTTTGATCAGTAGGAAGCCTACAATGTGTGTATCCAAACTTCCTCTACTGCAATAAGTCTCATTTTCCCGTCTGTAAATACGGTCTTACAACATTCGTAGGTCTACTTATATCAGAACTGTTACACAAGGATGTCTTCTTACAATCGCTTAACTTTCAAATCTTTTCACATGTTACTATTGATAAAAACAACACAGTGGCAATTTTAAAATATAATCTCAAAATGGCAGCACTATAGTATGCGAGCGACACTTACAAGCGCCACTGATGGCCATCCAAGTACGTGACGAGGTCGTAACGCAACACACGCACGTGTTGGCGTTGTGACGGCGACAGACGAGTCATGTTGATGGCGTCAATTCGTGCTAAGAACTGTCGACACTTCTCCTACAACATGACACACACACACACACAACGGTGATATCGCTCAATCTCGTTAGTCGCCATTTAACAGCGGTTAAACTATTTTCCATTAATATACATATGTTTAAATGATACTGTTTTTGCATTTTTATTAACCGTTGCCTATGCCATGACATGACGCTAGTCTCATAGTAAATTAGGACGGTTTAGACAATAGAAGTAGATGTTTAATAATATTCACTTCGCAATATCCTATATACTATTCCTCTTGTTACTACTACTACTACTACTACTACTACTACTACTACTACTACTACCACCACCACTATTACTACTACTACTACTACTACTACTACTACCACCACCACCACCACCACCACTACTACTACTACTACTACTACTACTATTACTACTATTACTATTACTGTTACTACTACTACTCACCGCCCTGTGGTCGAAGGCCTCCAGGGTGTACGTCTCAAGGCGCCGGTCGAAGTCGTGCACCCCGACGGCCGACGCGAATTCCGGCGTCTCCTCCATTCGCCACGCCCAGAAGTCGTTGACCAGCGCCGTGTAGGATGACACCAGCACTGCCGGACACACAGACGCCGTGAGGACGGGGAGCGAGATGTGGGAGTTAGTGACGAGGAGGCGAAGGCGAGGCAGTTACGGGTGAGGCCGTTGAGGGGACGATAGTAACAGAAAGTGTTTTCCAATAACACCAATGGTATAGTGCCAGCGCACACGTGTACAAAGTTGTAGACCCTATCGATTTTAACTTAGTATTCACAAGGAAAGGATGTCTGAGAATTCAGTCTGAAGACAAATGAATTCAAGGGTTCGCTTGAATATACATTAGGCTATTTTCAAAAGCAGATTTTGATTATTTATAGACAGTTTTCAATACACCATATTGACAAAAAGACAGTTTATACGATAATTTTAACCAGACAACTCCATAGCTTAATATTGGCGTGTAAAACAAAATGGGTGTCGATGCGTTGAGATTCATTTCGCGGCGGACGGTCACAAATGGCCGTAGTGGATTTTTTATAATGGCTAACAATAATGTAATTATACATCAACATTAGTAGAGTATGATTGTCTAAATAAATAAATAAATAATAATGATAATACGGATGAGTTGTTTTGGCAATGATTGTGGGATGAATGGTATGACCAAACTATTAGAACAAAATAATGAATGTCCTATTAGTTGTCCATAGACTGTCTAATTGCACGTAGGCCTACATACCTACAATGGATAACGTCTGTAATTATATGATAGCTTTTGTTGTCAGTTTGTGCTAATAATAACCCAGCACCTGTGTCAATGCGTTTCTAATTAAACACTACTGTTCATTATTAACGTTTATGCTCTAATTCAACAAAGAAAGAGCGATATTGATCATTTGTTCGGTTTGTTTTATTGTAGGACGCCGCTTCCGTCGTCGCGACGAACACGGCGACAACAAAGGCAATGTCGTCTGCTCGCAGAACGGCTCCTGGCAGATGGCGGCAAACGTCAACAGTATTGCTCACTAGTCACAGTCACGTTAACGGTTTACTTCAAGCAATCTCCGACGGGATGATGATGCATTATGCTTATAGATCTATACATTACACTAATACACCATATGTGGATCATATTTACCTTTTTGTTTTTTATCTAGGCAAGTAGGCCGTATTATATTTAACGGATAAAACGTTGTTGTTGGTTCCTGAAAGGTTCATCTAGTCGAAGTAATCTTAATTAGATTACGTACTGTTAAATTGGTCAAATTATAATTTATAAGTAATGCAGTGCAATACATTTTAGCACAAAAGTAGGATTTCAAACACGATGCTTCCGTTGATGCTACACTGATGGGTGGTGTCTTGTTATTTATGTGTTTGTGTGTGTGCGTGCCCGTGCGCGTGCGTGTGCGTATGCGTGAGTGTGTGCGTGTGCGTGTGCGTGTATGCGTGTGACTGTGTGTGTGACTGTGCGTGTGACTGTGCGTGAGCGTGTGTGCGTGCATGTGCGTGTGTGTATGTGTGCGTATGCTTATGCGTGCGTGTGTGTGTGTGTGTGCGTGTGTGCGTTTGGGCGCGTGTGCGCGTGTGCGCGTGTGCGTATGTGCGTGTGTGCGTGTATATATTCTAGGCCTATTTATGTTAATGAATTTTTGATACTCAGAGAAAGATTGCCAATGTTGGCGTAAGAAAATTAATAACTTAAATCAGCAACAGGCACGCTACTGATAGGAAGCAAACATGGATGTTTGCGATGGTGTTGACGTTTCGCAAACAAAAGCAACTACGAGTATTTGCACACACACGTGCACACGCGCACACGCGCACACGCGCACACGAGCACACGCGCACACGCGCACACGCGCACACGCGCACACGCGCACACGCATATACTTATGATAAGATCGTTCGATATGATTCTAGCTCCCACTACTGACAACGTAAAATGGTGTCTTCTACAAAATAGGAATATTGTTTTGTAAAATCGACCTGTTTATTTTTATATTGTTGGTATGAAAACTCCTGCATGATTCAACGAGATGTTGAACACTTGCTCACTATGTTGCGTTTGTCATTTCATATAAGGGACTCCAGACCACGAAGGATGTTTAATAGACATACACAACAACTTCGTCTGTCCAGTGTTACAGGGGAACTACAGCATTCAGCTAATAAAAATCACAGCTTCTCTGACGATTGGCGAGTTAGGTCCTATCAAAGGCCGCGTTAATTATTCACGGACACGTGACCGGTGTCTTTGGCGCCGAGTCAATTTACGACACGTCAGCGTTGTCGGCCCAGAGGTGACATCGACGCGACACGAGTGACGCGACACTAACGAGACACGGGCGCCACAGACTGTTGCAGTCCGTCACGCCGGCAGTGTGCGGCTGCTCCGTGTCATCAATAGGTTATAGGCTTTCTCGATATTGTGAAATATTCATTGGAGGATTACGCTAAATGTCAGAGTCAATCTAGCAGCACACATCGAGAAACGAACTGAGGCTAATTGTGTAACCCCAACATTGTACCTTGTTAGTAAGCCTATATAACATTTATAATAATAATAATACCGTATTATTAATAATACTTTCACCCGACCTCTACACGTCATTCATCCCCCGTACCCTTTCTGCTGTGTCCAGTAATAACCCTACATTCTAGAGATCATCTGGACTCTGGTCAGTATCTGGCGCTACTATTCCCTTTCTCGCATCTCCTCCGATAGATCTTCGTTTTCCTCACCGTACACAGGGGCTGTTGCGTTTAGGGTTCCTAGGTTCAGTGGCGTTTTTATAGAGGGCGTCATTGGGTCATGGCCCGCCTTTGACACTGTTTAAAACAAATTCCGTATATACGCATATTGCATAAACAACCGCAAACCCCTTTGATGTACAACAGGTTCGTGATTTGAACACATTCAGGACAACCAAGTACGGAAAGTGTCTGATAAAAGATACCACTCTGACTGATATCGGGTAACCGAACAGACAACCTCGATTTAAAATGTCCCGCCTTGTAAGTCCATTAGGTAAAGGTAAAGATAAGTTCTTATATACCGCAGTACCCAGTCCTCAGGACTGCTCAAAGCGCTTTATTTCTTTACTCCCTGGCAGACCTGGTCAATCGAACACCATCTCCACTACTCTGGGAAGCATCCAGCCACGCTGCAATTAATGCGCGAAGACTCTCCAAATCTGTATACAAATATCCACCACTGTCTATAGCCAGATACCCATTCATACAGCTGAGTGAACCGGAGTAACGTAGAGTGAACGAACTTGCCCATGGTTCGACACCGCAGCAGAGGATTCGAAACCGGGTTTTCTCGATCGAGAGTCCGAAGCTCTATCCACTGCGCCACTGCGCTCCGCAGGTGACTCCGACATTTCGCGCATTACTGTTGATTAACGCGCTACATCAGCGCAAGTTTGTTGTCAGTATCTTAATAAAAATCGTTGTTTTGTCTATTTCGGTAGCGTTGTGGCGGCGGAAATGGTAGTTGATTCCACATTTTGCGAGCAGGCGGATATATCGTCTTTCAAGCCGACTATAAATAGACTTCATGGTATTGTATCTTAATGTTATATTCCAATTTAATTGCTTATTGAATTGATTTTATTATTAAACTTAAAGCTAATTACTGCCTGAAAACCTTTGGGAAGCGTTCCCAGAAACAATTGGCTTGTCGTAACAAAAGAGCAGCTGACACTGTTGACGCTATCCGGCAACGTATTTTGCACACTAACAATCGCTCAGGCACGCGAGAAAATCAATTCCCCATTAAAACTAATCGGAGCCATGTGAAACATCATGGCGAATACCAAGAGATGTAACGAGGCGTGACGGTGATCGACCAGGCGCGATAGTTCTGCGCCGCTGAATTCAGATTATCGGATTACGCTAACCAGCAGTATCTGCATCTATAGCGAGGTAAGGGGGTGCCTCGCGTTCACGCAAGAACCATGGCTCCAAGCGAAAGTGTGGCTAAACGTTTTCTGTAACAAAAAACGTTGTGACTGTATGTGATTGAATCCAGTTTGTGTAGACTGGGAGGTAACGCTTTTATATGCTTGCGTGACCAATTGTATTCGTTTTGTGAAATTAAATAATATAAGCAATAGTGCAGACAAACAGACAACGTTTCGGTCGCGAGGCTTACACGGCGTTGTACGGTGCAGTAACGTAAGGCATAGAGGCAAGATCATTGAACTATCAATCGAGAGATCCCTGGTTCGAACCTTCTTGTTGTTGTACGCAAGTTCGTTCACACGACACTGCTCCGGTTCTCTCCGCTGTATGAATGAGTACCAGGCTATAGACAGTGGATGTTTGTATACAGACATTATTCGCATAGTGATTGCAGCATGGCTGAATGTTTCCCAGAAGAGACGAGTTGATGTTCGATTGAGCAGGTCTGCCAACCAAAGGTGAGGTGCAAATTGCTTTGAGAAGTCTTAAGGACTGGATATCGTACATTACAAGAACTTTATTTTGTACTGTAGTAAGCAGATCGCCCCCGACTCGACTCACTCTTTACGTACGTCCTTCATTCATCCACACGCCTCATAAGGAGAAGCTTTGTCACCAATTAGGCTTCCATGTCAAGATGTAGTGGCGGAACAGGTTGAATAGAGACTGAAAAAAACAGATTGACAAAGGTGGGCTGTGGCCCAGTGCCCCCAGTGCACGGCAGCTTTCATCCTTGGTCATCCAGGTGGTTTCGTCTACCCAACATGCCAGCCAGCTACACCCTCTCCTGGTTACCATGACTACGTCCCACGCTGATTACAACAATCCCGACATAGCCTAACATCATTAAACCATCGGTGAGTCTTTCTCCTTCCCGTGTGTGAGCCCATACATACATACATACATACACACACACGCACGCACGCACGCACGCACGCACGCACACACACACACACATTCTAGCTCGCAAATGTTGTTTTGCAACAAGAAAATCCATTAGGCCTTTTATACTGCTGGATTAATAAACAACTATTATTTTGTGCATGATCGATTATAAAAATCAAGTTGTGCTACAGCTACTAAATATAACTGCAGAGATATGACAACCAAGACTAATAACTTAAACATAATATTATAACACCACTGGTTTCGGCGGGTAACTTTGACGACAATGTTGGTTGGTTGGTTGGTTGGTTGGTTAGTTGGTTGGTTGGTTAGTGGAACCGATAGTCTCTACGCTCCGATTAGTATTATTAATTATCTCGCATCGTTGGACTCCGGCCTAGCGAGTCGTGCGGACGAGTGGCCAGTCGTCCACGGAGAACCATTTCTTCTTACAACTTACTGAAAATACGCCATCTGATTTATTGCTTGAGAAAATGTCGACTAGAACTCGACAAGCAAACAACACTGCAGAAGCCTGGCACAGACGCCTGTGTGGAGACGTTAACGTCTAAAGATAGCACCATCACATTTACGAGCATACAGCTGTATATGAAATGAAAGCCAAACGACGCCACAATCTGGTTCGCTGGCTGCGCACGGGTGCAGATATGTGGCCTTTAGGATTTCCTCGAAATATTACTGCACAACATTTTTATTAGGCCTTAAAGTAAGCAAACCCAATGTGTTGCTGCTTCGCTTAGAAGTTCGAAGAAGATTGGCTTTTGGTAGACGAGCAGTGGAGGACTTGGACACATTGGGAAGGATAAAGATGTAACAACAGAACCGAAGAAAACTAGGAAGGCCCTGTTTTCCAAATAGAGATGTTGGTGTGCGTGTCATGGAGCACAATAAGAGGAAAAGAAAACGAATAAACAGTTTCGAAATATGGCACTGAAAGAGGACATTGGCTACGAATGCCACGGACGGCGAGGAGACCCAACACGTCCACCCCTGAAGTAGTTGACCAGGTGTTACCAGGCGCACTACGCCTAATCTCAACATAAAAACTGTTGCATTCTGACGTATTATGCTTGTAGAAGGCGACAGGTTGGATTATGCGATGTTAGGGTGGGACCAGGCTAACGGGCTGGAGGCAGCACATTGTGGGTGTCGCCAAAAGTTGTGCGATCAAGACGGGACATAACAACACATCAATATTGCAAAAAGTAAGATACGTAGTCGTAGGTTTATATGGGAGTCTACAACTTTACAAATTAATGCGCACATGAAATCTTAAACTACAGTTGATTCAGACCGAACTGTTACACCTCGCTCCGTCCCACTCCAAAAAGGCCGCGGCCAAATATGCTGTCTAATATGAGTTGTGTTGCCTTGGGCAGGCTCGTCTTCGCGACTCGGTCTACGGCGTCGTAATGGCGGCGATAATACTCGACCAGTGGTGCCTAGAGCGACAACAGAAGGTGCCGGGCCACCGCTTTGGGAGTGATATGGAGCAACTAACGACGCATTGAAATGTTGCCTGTCCGTTAAGACGCGACGTTGTCACTACGGCGAGGGAAGGCAGACATAGAAGCACATCTATCGACGCCGAGTGCGTCGACGACTTGACAGTTGCACGTGAACGGTTGGTTAATGGCAGTAGGCGCCGGCGCTACTGGGCGGAAGTGAACTTAGACGCTATGAATGTACTAGAGACAGATGGGAATATCAAATCCGTGTTAGATGTTTTGTACATCTGTGTTGTTGTAATTCCGGTGTCTACATGGGGCCCACCTAGGCCTAGAGGTCTATATAGCTGCGTTATGTCGCCAGCGGCAGATCGTCTACATAAGTAAAATGAATATCGCAAAAAGTCCCGTTACTAATAACATATTATAATGCTGAATTAATTAAATGTCGTATATGTGTGTCGCGGTTACGACATATCGCTAGGATTGATCCCTGCTATAGGCCTATATATCCCAGCGTCCGCCCCGCCAACGCTGCCTAGCGTGCACGAGAAATCCAATCCAGCAAACGAGATGTTATCGACGTTTAATCGACTGCCTCGTCGATTGTTGTCGAATGTTGGATCTCAGTGGTGGGAGTGCCGAAGGAGGGAATCTTGACAGCAAGTTGAAGGGAGCCACGCTCGCCGACTTGTTGACGTTAATTTTGGATGATTGTAGAACCAGGGCGCTCCCGCTTACCCCTTTGTCTGTCTGCGTCGTTTGTGACAACGGCGTCTGTGTTTACACGGCAACGTCAGTGCCACAGCCACGTGCATAGTATTGAGTAAACACCCAGACGGTGCCAATATGCATGTAGGGGTTTTACGGTCAGATCAACACGTCAAGACTCAGTTCTCAGACCCATTCTGTTCCACAAGGCAACTGCTTAGTGATATATCTTCAAACATGATACATCAATTTGAAATGATATGAATATTATACCTATAGCAGTAGGCATATTAATAATAGTTTAGTATTTTGTAGTGGTGTATCGGGAAAATACCATTGCGTTCGTTTGGCACTAAATACGTGTTTTAATGACATCTAGTTGTCATAACTATCCGTGTGCGAGCGTGCAAACGTACGTGCATGTGCGCATACCTGTTTGTGTGTACGTGTGCGCGTGTGTGCGTGCGCGCGTGCGTGTGTCTATGCGAGACAGTGTGCGATATACGTGTGTCAGTTCTTCAAGCATCAACAGCAGAATCAGCGATGCCATCCCGACAAATAAACACTGACATTTATGGTTTCCTACGACGAGCCAGGCGCTAAACAGAAGCGTATGTGACGTCTGGCTTCCCGGCGTAGTTCTGACGAGGTGGAACTTATACTGGCGTCAACGTCGAGCGGATGTGGCCACAAAATACATCTTTGTCGGTTAGCATCACGCGTGTGCGCCACACACAGACAGAGACCGGCTAGAAACTGGCACTTACAACCGCTGTCAGATCGCACACATTTAAAACATAGCACATGGCTTTCGTTAGGTGATTGAATACATTTGGCAGCGAGTAATGCGAACCAGGACTCTGGTAAGAGATTAGCGCTTCTTTTTTGTGGCATTTCGATAGTGATTCTTTGAACCCGCCCGGTTTTCAGACACGAATTACTAGCGGACGTTCCATCAAAACTAATATCCAAATGAAACTGTGGCAGTATATACGGCTTACGAAGAACGTATTACCTTGTCACGTTAGACTAATGTCAAGAGAAAAAAGTGCGAACCAAGGAACTTAGGAACGAAGGCGATGTGTCATAGGCGTTGGCTCTACAAACGGTGACACAACGATAAAGTAACTTCTACGTCGTTCAAATCGCAGTCAACTTTCACGGTGACCAACAATGGAAAATTTAGCGTCGACGGTATGACGAAATGAGAGCTAACGACGACGCGTTCGCTGTCTTAGCGTTCTTTCTTTACACTGACAACCTAAATTACGACGGATGAATATAAAGGTGAACTATTACACAAGAAGTCTAGTCGATCAACACGGATGTGCAGCATTCTATGGCAAGGAAATAACAGTATTCGAACAATTACAATCGTTGCCAATAGAAAGTTAAACTACACTGGGGCTACGTTTGATTTACACTGACCACATAGCTATATTACTGATGAATCTTATCCATCTCGTGACCACACAAAAACGCCCACTTTCACCATGTGATATCAACAATTAATCAAACGACGATCTGCTACTTACGCGCCGTGCCGGTTGTCGCCGACGTCAAAGTCAGAAAAGCTGCTACCAAACTCATCTCAGTAACATTTACCGCTCTCGTAACAAACGCCTCTTGTAACCAACTCGTCACACTACGAAATCACCCTTCCCTCGCAGGCAGCTGTAGCCGCAATAGAGACGCATGTACGGCCGCCCACTGGATATCGAACGCCAGGAAAACGGCGTCGGCGAAATTAATTTAGCAGTTTCCGCGGGCCGGCTTCGTTCTCTCTGCCACCTTGAGATAACGTCGTCTGATACCAATCTGTTGTCGGTACTCGACCGAAAGGTAGCACACGAACACTGTTGACGGCGGGCCATTGTGTCGTATCGTGTTACACCAGGGTCGACTACGCCGCAGGCCAGATATTATTTATTTATTTGTCCACTGAAAGGACGGTGAAATATGCGACAAGGCGCCTGCCACAAAAGTGCTTTGTCTTTGACTTTACCTGATCACATTGATGGCGTTGAACATGTTCAACCCGGCGCCTGTAATGTTTGTGGATAATGGTTGTCTTTACTTTAGTCAACGGTCGTCTTGGTATAGGTCTGTTCACCCCGGGTTCCCCCGCCAACAGGGAAGTCACCACTTGACCCTTATAGGCCACAGTGAGCTGTTTGCCTTGATTGGTGTCGTTGCTTTATTTTAGCTATTCCTAGGCGTTCGTGCGTGTATTGTCTGTGTGCATACGTACATGTGGGTGCGTGTGTGTACAATGCTTCATAGTAATGACATCAACCAACTTGGCTGTACAACGTCATGCAGCTGAAGAGAAGCGCGTTGCCTCTGTTTCCTCCAATAGGGAACACCGGAACTAGTTATTACGAGTTTCGGTTGGTCATTTGTTTCTAAAA
The DNA here is from genome assembly GCA_020002185.1 of Paraescarpia echinospica. Taxonomy (NCBI): domain Eukaryota; kingdom Metazoa; phylum Annelida; class Polychaeta; order Sabellida; family Siboglinidae; genus Paraescarpia; species Paraescarpia echinospica. The sequence goes on along the minus strand of CM034537.1, from coordinate 32,853,302 downwards.
AGTCTGTAAGATACATTATTTATTTCTATGTATACATGAAGTCTAGTATTCGCATTAACAAAATGTATACCATGCTAATGATATTCCCTATTATAAGTAATTAGTTACAGCAAGCAATATCCGGATCATGATGCAAACTACTTTATTTCCCATTATCGAAGTCCCCACATTATGTGGCAACCAACCCGGGCATGGAGCAGGTTTTCACAAGAGAGACCACGTTTTGAACGAGGTAAATATCATATTTTGAATATGGCTAAGTCTACATTATTAATACCCATAGTCTCATATATGCATTATAGATTAAAGTTAATTTCAGCAACAATAAATCGTTATTACAAGGAGGAAAACACGAACAAACAAAAACGTATGACAATCAATCCGGGTCTCCCCATCGCAATTGCTTTGGCGCATGACAAAACAATAATGATATTAATTGATAGATCCCTTACGTCACTTTCTGTCTATCAACCCGGTCTGACCAGCTAAGTAAAATACCACCGCAAATGTGAAGCTGTCGACATTCGGTCGTATGTTTTTGTTGAAATGGACCTGTCCATCACGTGACCTATTGCCTAGCAACATGTTCGTCAAGCCAAACTATACGATTTCGTTATGACAAAACATGACAAAAGTTTTTTAAAAACCACATCCAGGTCGTGTACAGGGGACTGGTTAACCTAGCAGATGTCACGTAAACCTTGCCTTGTTAACACTGTTAATAAACGTATTTATTACTAAATGCTATACGCATTACACTACTATGACATATGCCTGACCTAGCATGAAAACGTTATGTTTTAATTACACTTTGTACAGCCGTGTCATAAAATTTAATAAATTGACCGTGTATATATACATATAGGAAGTCTTACCCCAAATGCGAATTGTGATCTATGCAAAACGCTACCTACTTTCCCCATGTTTTATTGTCTGAGATGCAAGTTGAATGATTATATTATAATGTCACCGGCTACGTTCGTGATTTGCACCTTTAAATAATGAGTTGCACCAGTTTGACCATTGGCAAAATATTACATAAAACTACACAAAATATTTTAAAACAACCCGATTTCATTATATCTGTCTCATGTTGCTGAATGTTTTGGATAGCTACCTGATATATGTCGGCATCATTTTGTACAAGAGTTTGGGACATTCAGAGTTTTAATTTTGCTTACGTGACGGGGGCCGTATTACCCCCAGGGGCCGTGCTGCCCCAGTCTATCATACCAGTGCAGTACTAGAGAACACGTCATAACTATTAGGCCCTTACACTGACGCTTTTACACTGACGCTATTGGGAGCTCTGTTTGATTGTAAATGACAACGTAATTGTTATCACAATCAGTCTGAGCTAAAACGTTTTCGTTTTTAACAGTTACGTAACACTTGCCCCAATACCCCTATATAACGCTTCGTCGCGATGACCCGGGAAATGACGTGATCGAATGGTCATCTCTTAAAGTTGTTAAAAGTCGGCACATGCAGACTTCAACACATTATATGGTGATATAAAGTCGATTAGAGGTGATTAATTTTCAACCAATGCAGGGTCATCAACTATTACGACTGTTACCCCGCCCCAGAATTCACGTGCCGTGACAGGTGAGAAACTGGTGATGCCATCTAGCGAGTACAGGATCATACAATCAAACTTACAAACGAATATTCTGTTTGAGTATAAACTACATATATATTTAGGTAGTGAAGAATTATCAAAAACAAAAATGACACCACAAAATGCCAGGATAGCACGACAAACAGATTAAATCATATCACCCAGCCAGGTAGGACAAGAGTTCAATGCAGATTTGATTTATGTTGTAACTACAACATTCACATGTAAAAACAAACTTTACAATTGTTCAGTTGTCCTTGTGAGCTTTAAGTTCAATCTTGCCACATTCGATGTAACCCAAGCCTGTCTGTCTAACCTCAACTAACAACATCCGTTGAGGTAAAGTTTTCTAAATAAGAGTCAATCTTAAACCAGTTCCCTGTTGTAAAGTCAGAGCACTAATTTATAGCAGTTTGAAGCTTATTAAGCAGCTATTACATCCAATCACCACAATATTATCTTTTATAAGTGCAACAATTTCATCATGAATCTAATTATGATATCAGCATTACATCAGAACATTTACATTGTAATCACAAATACAAAACAACCTATCATGGCAAGAGTTAGGCATTTCGTTGATTAGCAACCCAGTAGCTAATTTATAACCAGAAATGAACCATCTTAAATACAACTCTTGACATGTTGATTTAATAAAAAATAACAAAATATATTTCTCTGTTATCCTTCTGTTGACAAAGCACAGTAAGGTGTGACATTTACAGAATACTAATAGCAGCACTTCCAGCCAGGGTTTGCCGACTGATCAGGTGTACAACACCCTTGGTTCATTATCAATTACAGGTAGCCAATACAACACCCTTGGTTCATTATCAATTACAGGTAGCCAATACAACACCCTTGGTTCATTACCAATTACAGGTAGCCAATACAACACCCTTGGTTCATTACCAATTACAGGTAGCCAATACAACACCCTTGGTTCATTACCAATTACAGGTAGCCAATACAACACCATTGGTTCATTACCAATTACAGGTAGCCAATCAAACATGCGATGGTTGACACTGGGCTTGAAGCCATGATTTCATCAAATGCTCCTTTGAATCCCTTGGACCCAAGTGTCCCACATCTAATGGTCCCAACTTTCTCCTATCTAATGGTCCCAAGTTTCTCCCATCTAATGGTTCCAAGCGTCTCCCATCTAATGGTCCCAAGTTTGTCCCTTCTAATGGTTCCAAGTATCTTCCATCTAATGGTCCCATGTTTCTCCAATGTGTGGTCCCAGGTTTCTCCCAGCTAATGGTCCCAAGTTTCTCCCAGCTAATGGTTTCAAGTTTATCCCATGTATGGTCCCAGGTTTCTCCCAGCTAATGGTCCCAAGATTCTCCCATCTCATGATCTCAATTTTCTCCCACATTATGGTCCCAAGTTTCCCCCGTGTGCTGTCATTATGTCTTATACTTTCACCAGGTAGATAATGGCTACAAAATACATAGCATTGTCAAATTACAAACACAATATTATGCAATCTGGAGGTAATACTCAACTGCAAAAAGCAGTGATATTTTCTTCATCTGTGCTCATATTATTAAAAAACGTACGATTTCGTAACTCAAGTTTTCTATAAATATGGCTGCAAAGCGGTTTCCTCAATGATTTAAGACTAATGCAAGCTGTCCAGCCTGGCTGGCCCTCCTCTGCTGCCTGGAACACAGCCTGGCCCCACCCTAGTTCCACTGTATCGTGCCTGGCTGGCCCTCCTCTGCTGCCTGGAACACAGCCTGGCCCCACCCTAGTTCCACTGTATCGTGCCTGGCTGGCCCTCCTCTGCTGCCTGGAACACGGCCTGGCCCCACCCTAGTTCCACTGAATCGTGCCTGGCTGGCCCTCCTCTGCTGCCTGGAGCACGGCCTGGCCCGACGTCACCAACTCCAGTGCCTTGGGGTAGGCGCAATGCTCAACAGCTTTCACCCTCTCCGCGAGTGACTCTGGTGTGTCAGTGGGGTGAACAGGGGTAGCCTCCTGGGCCACTATTGCCCCTGCATCCAGCTCCTCCTGCAGCAGTCACATGATACAAATCATGTGATACAAGTCCAACTACTGATGACATAGACTTTGATATTTGTATTCATCTACTTTGGAAGAACTGTAGAAATTACACTTGAATGCGGGCAAGTTTATTCCATTACAAAACAGGAAAAGCATATTTGTCAGTTTCCTGATAATTAATTCAGGAAACTTCATTATACAATTTTTCAGAAGTGTAAAACAAAAATAATCAAACTATACAGCCCAATAAAAAATATTGTACTGTTTCTTATGAAGCCTTTCCTACATTAAACAGGAACAAAAACAATGATTTTGTTTAGTTTCCATTTAACATAAAAATATATGCTTGAAAATTGAAAAAGGCAAATGCACAATGAGTGGGCGGGGCGGCAGCGCTGACATTGTCTTCAGAAGGAGTCATAACTGCATGTTACTGGTGGCTTGCAATTACACTTAGTCAGAGTCAACACTGGCCAGTAGAGAAAGATAACAGTCTTTGCAAGAGTTGTTTATTGCTCGAACATACTGACCGACACGAAGTGGACAGTGCAGCCGGACAGCTTCACACCGGCGTCCAGGACACGCTGGTGAACATCAATACCACGGAACGACGGAAGGAGAGAAGGATGAATGTTGAGCAGACGACCATGCCATTTCTTGACAAACGATCCTGCAAGAAGCACACATTAGAATAATACTGAGTCTGCTCAGAGCAATCAACTCAGAAAAGTAGAACGCCTACTGATGTGAATGAAATGTAAGTGATCTAACAAGGACCGCATACTGACATTGCTAAACTGCCACAAGAATGTCAAAACATGACCATCTTCACAAGTCAACACACATACGTCATATACTGTGACATATACACTGAAAATACTGTACGTTGTTTGATGTAAGTAGAAAGTATTAATAATTATTGCACACATTCAGATAATTATTTTGCTAAAATACTTAAATGAAACAAAAAACAGCAGTGAGAGGATGCACACTGAGGCGTTACCTGAGAGGATGAACACCGAGGTGTTACCTGAGAGGATGAACACTGATGTGTTGCCTGAGAGGATGCACACTGAGGTGTTATTTGAGAGGATGTGAGCTGAGGTGTTGCTTGAGAGGATGCGAACTGAGGTGTTACCTGAGAGGATGCACACTGATATGTTACCTGAGAGGATGCACACTGAGATGTTACCTGAGAGGACGCACACTGAGGTGTTACCTGAGAGGATGCACACTGAGATGTTACCTGAGAGGATGCACACTGAGGTGTTACCTGAGAGGATGCACACTGAGATGTTACCTGAGAGGATGCACAATGAGGTGTTACCTGAGAGGATGCACAATGAGGTGTTACCCGAGAGGCTGCACACTGAGGTGTTACCTGAGAGGATGCACACTGATATGTTACCTGAGAGGATGCACACTGAGATGTTACCTGAGAGGATGCACACTGAGGTGTTACCTGAGAGGATGCACACTGAGATGTTACCCGAGAGGATGCACAATGAGGTGTTACCTGAGAGGATGCACAATGAGGTGTTACCTGAGAGGATGCACACTGAGATGTTACCTGAGAGGATGCACACTGAGGTGTTACCTGAGAGGATGCACACTGAGATGTTACCTGAGAGGATGCACAATGAGGTGTTACCTGAGAGGATGCACAATGAGGTGTTACCTGAGAGGCTGCACACTGAGATGTTACTTGAGAGGATGCACACTGAGGTGTTACCTGAGAGGATGCACACTGAGGTGTTACCTGAGAGGATGCACACTGAGATGTTGCCTAAGAGGATGCACACCGAGATGTTACCTGCGAGGTTGCACACTAAGGTGATACCTGAGAGGATGCACACCGAGATGTTACCCGAGAGGATGCGAACTGAGATTTTACCTGAGAGGATGCACACTGAGGTGTTACCTGAGAGGATGCACACTGAGGTGTTACCTGAGAGGATGCACACTGAGGTGTTACCTGAGACGATGCGAACTGAGGTGTTACCTGAGGTGTTACGAGGGAGGATGCTCACTGAGGGGTTACCTGAGAGGATACACACTGAGGTGTTACCTTAGAGGATGCTCACTGAGGTGTTACCTGAGAGGATGCGCACTGAGAGGATGCGCACTAACGTGTTACCTGAGAGGATGCGCATGAAGCCAGCAAGACAGACAACATCGATATGGGCCGCAGTGAGGGCTTCGTGGAGGACCTCGTCAAACGCCTCACGACTCGGGTACTTCTTGTGACTGATTACCTGCACACAACATGCCAACACGGGCAGTTCTTATGACTGATGATGGACACAACACATCAACACGGGTAGTTCTTGTGACTGATTACTTGCACACATGTTAACATGCGTAGTTCTTGTGACTGATTACCAGCATGCAACATGTCAATCAAGTTGCATAAACAATCTGTTTGCCACTTATACAAGACAAAATACATTGTGCAAACATATTTCCATGAATTTTACTGTTATGACTTATGAATATGACGATTCTACTTTTATGAACTCGCCTGCAACACTGTACCCACCTGTGATGGTATTCCTGCAGCCTTTGCCCTTGCCAGACCCATAACATTTGGCTTGTTCGATATAACAAGCACAACGTGAGCAGTTGAAGCGTGGATGTGATTTGTTGTGTAGTCAATGAGAGCTTGAAGGTTGGTGCCTGGAAAAAACATAACATTCTTTAGTAGAACACGCTGGATGTGTAAGAGCATTCCAAAAGTTCAGTGAATTGTACATTTGGCTCAGACAGAATACAGGCAGCCACGTCTCTCTGTCCACGACTTGTAATTAGTTCCAAAAGTGTGTCCATCCACATTACGTCAACAAAGTGTGATTAATAGGCATCTTGACCAGATTTAGGGTTGTGTTAACACCAAACGATTCTTACCAGTGCCGGAAATGAGCACGGCGACCCTCTTCTTTGCTGGCACAATGGTGCGTGGACCCATTCCATTTACATTTGCCAAGGTTGTGTCTTGTGCTGGTCGGCTGTAGGCCTTCTCCAGTGCTCCGGCCAAGTTCAACACTTCTACCTGCCCCTTGCCTACAACACCAGCATGTCACTAACCCTTGATTTCTATTGTAACAAACATATTTCATTGTTTTACCTTAAAATAAATATTTTAATTAATTAAGTTTTCATTTTAAGCTTAAAGACTAAGTGAAATTACATTTTAAATGTCTTTGAAATTTCATATACATACATGTAAACTTAAAACTCTTGTGAAGTCGTGCCAAATATGAAGCCTGGTCATTGCGAACTTGTCACTAAGCCTGCTCAAATGTGGTCATTTGTATCACAGCCCGTCAGATGTTGGTGATGTCACCACGGCTAGTGGCAGTGCGGACTGTTGTTTCAGACCGTACATGAAATTGCAATCGTGGAATTTAATATTTTTTTATATCACAGTAAAGATAATATTCTTATCTACAAGTTTGTCGCTGGACGTACACATGAACTGTGTTAACTTTTTGAGTTATTGCTGTTTAAACATCGCTGATGCTCAAACTTGCATTATATCCGCTGCTACGTATACATTGCAGGGTTAAGCATTCGCGATGTTCAAACAGCAATAACTCAAAAACAAATCCTGGGTACATCCAGCGACAAACTTGTAAACAAGATTATTATCTTTACTGCGAAATCAAAACAAAATTCCTGTGTACTTCCAGAGTAAGATTATTATCTTTATAGTGATATAAAAATGAAATAGTAAAAAGATTGCAATTTTAGTTGCAGCGTGAAACATCAATCTGCATAGATGTGCGCCATGCTAAATCCTTGTGGTGCTACCTGCGGTGATTAAGTGTTGTAAAAATTGTGCAGAAAATGTGCCAAAAAGTGCGACCAATAGGGGCCTTTAAAAGGGTGACGGAGGGGTTTAAAAAAATTAGTTGAATATCAGGATGCTATTTTTTAGATATTTCATTCAGATTGGTAATAAAAAAGGTTCATTTCGCTTAGTCATTAAGTATTGAATAAATTAGTTATGTTTGACTGTAAATATGACATGCAACCAGAAACTACGCCAAGCAAACTTAACATTATTTACCTACATATATACATCCCGTTGCAAATTCGCAGGAAAATTACCTATTTACTGTCAATGTGTATCTTCTCGCGTAAGGGAGTTTTATTACTGTTTGACACAAACTCTACCTACACCTTATGACTGATAGCATTCAATACGCAACATTTAATTAAACATTAAACCAATTTAACTTGCAGTCTTGCACACCCCCAAGACAAGTTGAAGAAAAACAACAACATAGTGTTAATGCGCCTACAACAATGGTTACAAGCGTGAATGAAGAGCCCCCTACATGTGTCGCAGGGAACTACGGAGCCAATGACGCACGCTTCCTCCCCCACTTCCTCTAGCTGCTCCACGATGCTCTCTGATTGGCTTGCTGCCACTATCAGCACCATGCCAATCCCGCAGTTGAATGTTCGAAGCATTTCCATTGGCTCAACATTCCCCTGTAGAAGAGAGTTAACAAATAATGTTACCAATAACCAAAATAACACCAACTGGATGTTTGTTAATTGCTTCGTGTTATCGAATATCAACATACATATTCTACAAACAACAAGCTAGCGCATTTCTATAGTTGCGCATCGGATAAAACATAAAACCCCGTTAATTTACCATCCACTGAAATAATTGACTCCTTGCCCTTGAGAACAGTTTTTCTCCCTGATCTTTGTGACAATGTTGCCACAATTTTGTGCCTGTATTTTACACTCCAACAGGACTACTTTTGGAATGAGGGCTGTAGTTGAACTAACCAGAGAGGCAAGCCAGCCGAAGACAGTGGGAATGCGCCAATTGTTGGCGTTCAGTTTGACGGCGAGCCCCTTGGGCAGGACGCGGGACACGTTGCCAGGGAGACCACCCCCCGTGATGTGGGCCAGGGCCTTCACCTTGCCCGCATGCAGGATGGGCATGAGGGCTTTCACGTAGATCTTGGTGGGCACCAGCAGGGCCTCCCCTGCAACATACACAAGGCAGTCTTCAAACACAAGCCCCCTCTAAAACCTGCTTCTGCAATTAAATTTTTGCATGCTGTGTTTCAGACATATTTTGCAATAAATCGAACTGCTCTACTGTCCGTTACGATGTGCTGCTCGTTGTGCAAATGTCTTATTCAATATTGATGAAACCAACAGGTGCTTATTACTTAAACTATTTCCACATCTCAGGGAGCTGTACAATTAACGTTTAGAGTGGTAACCCAGGAAGGATTCCTAAGCATGCTGTACATTTACATCAATTTAAACAGCTACATTTAACCTTTACAGACCTGGATTTTTTTCCAGAAATGTTGATGCATATTTTAAAATGTATGTGGTTTCATTACTACTAAGACTTTCCCTGCATATCTATACATTTTTGGAAAGGTAACATCATGGAGAATATAATATAATAACAAGGAACTTCGCATGCAATAAAACGAAAACTACTAGTCATAGACGAATGAGGACACCATATTTAGAAAGAACATTAATTTTTACACAACGTGACTAAATATGAATGAAGTCAGAACATTATTTAACATTTATAGAGATTTCCAATGCCTGACGTTTCAGTACCAGGTCCAGGAACATGACAGGTCGCTCCATTACCACCTTGGGTTGGCTGGTCATCGTCGGAATCCTGCGCTTCATCGTCACTATTCGCATGTTTACACATGAGCGATACTACATCATCGTCACTAGGACAGTCGTCATTATCGGAACATTTCTCATTATCACTCGTTGCCCATTATCCATAACAGTTGCTCAACACCCACATCCCCCTCTAAGAAGCATTAGAAAAACCGCACCTGATCACCCCATGTCGTCGCGCAATATATTGCAAAGGTCTGTAAAGGTTAAATGTAACATCAGTTTAAAACATTAAAAATATAATACTGTACTTTTCATGTAGACATCTACCAATGTTCTTGATGTGATTTAACGATTTGAGTACTACAGCCCTGACCAGCTGTGACCACTGAATACTGCATTTCCAGTGAATATGCAAGACAATGGACTACCTCACTTCAAGTCAAGATTTGACCAACAAAATTGCATTTTATGAAAAGAAATGTTATTTATTTTCGGAATGTATGATAATCAGCGAGTAAAATGAACCACATCATTTTATATTCCGTAGTCATGGTAACCAGCAATCCAAATTGGCCGCCAAGATTTCAACTTTTTTGCATTCGCTAAACACAGTTATAGTGTCGATCGTCAACATCCAACAAAGATTCTTCGGTAAAACTATCAAATAATCTGTCCAAAACCTTACAGTGATAAATCGCTAGCTAGTTGAAGTAATGCCGTCCGCCATTGTGGCCACCGCAGATTTTGAAAATCCATCATTAAAAACCGCAAAAATCTCCGTAAACTAGTATTGAGCGATAATAAACGATGACCACTGCTGATAATTTATTCGCCTTGACAGCCGTACACAACAAGTGGCTCGACATAGTGGATAATTATGAGTAAAAATGATTTGAATAGCAGACATCGTCAATGCTGAATAACCGGCCTGTCGTACTGAAGCGTCAAACAATGCGGCCGGAAATCTGGCCTGTCGTACTGAAATGGTTAAACTTTTGATGCCATCGTGTCTTACCGATTTGCCGAGATGGATCAAACGGACATGGGCTGGTGTATGTAAATCTAAATCGGTCCAGCAGGTGTCGCACCAGGCTGAACCCGTTGCTATGGATACCACTGGAAGCCAGACCAATGACATCGTCCCCTGTCTGAATGCTGGCCACACATGGCAGATAATTCAAGCGTTCGACTGCCCCAACCGCAAACCCAGCCAGGTCGTATTTACCCAGCTTGTACATTCCTGGCATCTCGGCCGTCTCGCCACCTAGTGACAACACAGAACATCAAACAGCATACAAAATATAATTATTGCAGTTATCGCATTACTGTCTACTAAGCAGAAACGACACTTTCAGTGTACATTAAAGCGATAGTTTGCTGCAAACGGTGATGTGCAAACTCATAAGGTATCTAAACTAAACCCTACTTTCTGATTTTAATGAGCACAAATTAAAATATCTGAAAAAGAGCTTTAGTACTCTACTGCCTGACATCAGTATAACATTGTTATAGTCCCATAAATACCAGAATGTTTTTATAAGATTTATGATCTGTCCATAGGGTGGGTCAGGTTATGTCATCAATAGTCTCATTGTAACCCTCAGCAGCCTATCATTTGCTAAACGTGGTTTGAACACATCTCAAAAATAATATTAGGTGAAGTCAATGTCATTGTGAACTGATCCTGGTTTCTTTATTGATGTAGTGGCAGCTTCTACTTAGACAAGTGTTTGCACACAGTTCTATGTAAACCTATAATCCAGGGATATGTTCATGGGAGGTGGAGATAATGAGTATTAATTATGTGTTATGTAACTTGAAGTAAAAAAATCAATGATAGTGCCTTACCAAGGAGGGTACACCCCGCCATTTTGCACCCTTCAGCAATGCCCTCGATGACTGTCTTTGCAGCTCGCATGTCTAGCTTGCCGCATGCAAAGTAGTCGAGAAAGAACAGTGGCTCCGCTCCGTGGCACAATACGTCATTAACACACATCGCCACGAGGTCAATCCCGACGGTGCTGTGTGACTTGCATGCCTGCGCCACCTACAACAGTGACAGAATGTGAAACAAAGTAACCGAATGTGAGACAGTGTGAGACAAAGTGACAGAATGTGAGACAAAATGACAGAGTATGAGACAAAGTGACAGAATGTGAGACAATGAGACAGAATAACAGAATGTGAGGTGAGACAAAGTGACAGAATGTGAGACAAGGCGACAGTGTGAGACAAATTGACAGAGTGTGAGACAGTGACAGAATGTGAGACAAAGCGACAGAGTGTGAGACAAAGTGACAGTGTGAAACAAAGTGACAGAATGACACGAGTACGAGACAAAGTGACACTGTACAATGTTTGCCATGTATCCATTGCACAATGTTTGCCATGTCCCCACTGTACAATGTTTGCTATGTCCCCACTGTACAATGTTTACCATGTATCCACTGCACAATGTTTGCTATGTCCCCACTGTACAATGTTTGCTATGTCCCCACTGTACAATGTTTGCCATGTCCCCACTGTACAATGTTTGCTATGTGCCCACTGTACAATGTTTGCTATGTGTCCACTGCATAATGTTTGCCATGTACCAACTGTACAAGTTTGCTGTGCATCGACTGTACAATATTTGCCGTGTATCCACTATACAAGTTTGCTGTGCATCGACTGTACAATATTTGCCGTGTATCCACTATACAATGTTTGCCGTGCATCGACTGTACAATGTTTGCCATGTACCCACTGTAAATGTTTGCTGTGTATCCACTGTACAATGTTTGCAGTGCATCGACTGACATACCTTCAACTTGGTGCCGACGCCGTCAGTGCCCGACACCATCAGTGGGTCCCTGTAACCTGAGGCCTTCATGTCAAACACCCCCCCAAACATGCCGATCTCCGACGTACACCCCGGTCTCGCTGTCGTAGCAACCACCGACTTGATGGAGCCCACCAGCATGTCACCAGCCGCAATGTCCACGCCAGAGTCGCTGTACGTCACCGTCATACACCTGCACAGATGACACTATCTTCTGACAAGACAGTAGGTGTGTACAACACTTTTAATCAAGGCGTAGTGTCCAGCTGGTACCTAGTTGCCAAGACCTGTGGACTCAGTCTAAGTGGCTGTAAGAGGACTCTACAGGGCATACTCACATCTGTCACTACTCAATAACAACTGGTGCCTAGTTGCCAAGACCTATACACTCTGACTAAGTTGCTGCAAGAAGACTCTACAGGGCACACTCGCATCTGTCACTACTCAATAACAACTGGTGCCTAGTTGCCAAGACCTGCAGACTGTCTCAGTGGCTGTAAGAGGACTACAGGGCACACTCACAGGTGTCACTACTCAATAACAACTGGTGCCTAGTTGCCAAGACCTGCATACTGTCTCAGTGGCTGTAAGAGGACTCTACAGAGCGCACTCACATCTGTCACTACTCAATAACAACTGGTGACTAATTGCCAAGACCTGCAGACTCTGTCTCAGTGGCTGTAAGAGGACTACAGGGCGCACTCACATCTGTCACTACTCAATAACAACTGGTGCCTAGTTGCCAATACCTGCAGACTCTGTCTCAGTGGCTGTAAGAGGACTCTACAGGGCGCACTCACATCTGTCACTACTCAATAACAACTGGTGCCTAGTTGCCAAGATCTGCAGACTATGTCTAAGTGGCTGTAAGAGGACTCTACAGGGAACACTCACATCTGTCACTATTCAATAACAACAATAAGAAACCCAGACTTGCCTACCCCAAAAACTTCCTATCAGTAATCCATCTTCCCATTTACACTGATTTTCAGGAATATAGGCTTGCTGTCAGTAATAGTTCAGAACCATGTCAGATATTGTCACGAAAAGAACACCACTGACACTGTCAGTAATACTTGATACTGTGACTATGACGATAGTTGCACCCAAAACATAATTGTCTCTAATAAACTATAAGGTGTTTTGAAGTGTTCAGTTAACAAGGTGAAGTATATGTTCATAACCAGCATTGATGGAAATCAAACGTGAAGAAGCGTAACTGTAATGTAAATGAGTTTATCCACATTGTAATTCAGATTTTATGTAAATTTCAAAAACTGCATGCTGACTACACAAAAACTTGACAAATTATAACAATGCATCACGTCATTGTCTATTTGTGGTGTCGTTAGCCTATGATTGGGATTAATATTAGCAGCCGGTATACCTAGGGCCAGGCTATAGACTACACAGTATAGTAGCTTGACTAGATCAAAGACAGGCATGCCAGGGGACCTCAAAACCATTACGTTACGCTAGTCCTCGACATCGTCTAGACTCTAGTTTACTCAACTCTAGTATATATTGCCTATCCTTGTATTATAGGCTGTAAATGAGACTAAACTCAATAAATACACTAACTTAGTCTTAGTACAGTCAGTTGGCCTAACACTACAAGTAAAACACCCACTACTCTGTCACTAGTACTAGTCTAATGACGTAGTCAGTACCTGCAATTATCCCGGTCACCAGTGACAGTGACCACGTGAAATAGGAAAATAAATTTTTGGTATCCGGCAATATACAAAGCCAACCCCCTTCTTTAAACTTGACAATACGGGCCATGTCTGCGTCCATGCTGTTATAAACGTTTGCAGTACACGTTTCTTCTTGGCTGGTAGTGGTGCCGTTTCGTTCCCCGGCATCATTTCTTGCCGCGTGAGTCGTGACTTCGTTTTGTTTGAGCGCCATAAGCGCGGAAATGCGAATTTGTCGTAACGCTGTTTCTTATTGGTCAGATTACGACCAGAAGCAGCAAATGAAAAACCATATCACAACAAGCAGCGAATATATGCTGCCACCTGTTGATTAAAGTGAAGCTAAATTTGAGGAGTACGGAATTGATTGATGCTCATTGTGATAACAAACGAATCCGTAATATTTTCATCCCTCGCCGTAATACCATCATTTTAGGTGTATTTCCGGAATTATTCCGGACAATCCGGAATGGTAGGCAGGTCTGAGAAACCATACGGAAGATAATTATGGAAAGATACAATCATGCCCAAGACATTAAACGTGTGTGGTAAAGGTTGAACACAAAGCAACTTGAAACTACTGCGGCATGAAGACAAATTCAGTACAAGATTCACAAGGATAGTCCCACTGCTCTCCTCCACATGCACTGCATATTTTAAATAATGAGTTAGTGATACCATTATGTTTTATTTATGCACAAACAGTGACACTGTGTGACACTGAATCTGTGCATTACCTTTCTGAATTGAAATGTCTGAAATATATTCCTTTGAAGGGTTGCTTCAATTCACAGACACCAAATGAACTGCACTGCTAGTCAAAATATGATATCCAAATAAGTGCGAGCCTCACTGTTTGATGGCCTTATGTCCGATGTCAGAACGTACAAACTTTCCCTCAAACTGCACCATGGAGACGCCGTGTTGTGCACGTCGCACGGCTGTGCGAATATCAGTGTCTGTAGCCACCACTGCCAACACACGACCCCCACTCGTGGTCACCTTACTCTCTGACACCTTAGTACCAGCATGGAACACCAGGAGGCCGGGTTCTTCTCGCAACTTGCTCAAACCTGTAAATGAGATCACAGTCTTGTTCTGGTGTGAACAAAACTCCACAGTATGATTGATGATCTACATTTATATTTTAACATACCAAATGCTTAAAAACTAGAGACCTTTATCCCAATTTGAATTATTCTGTAATATTAGTGACGTCTTTATATAAAATATATGGAGAAAAAATGTGACATCATTTGTAAAACTGCTGTCTCAAGCAAGGAAGATATAATGAGCATCTAACGACCAAACTACTTTAAGTTATAGTCAAATTACCCCAGAATATTTCACGAATTGCTAATACATTTTCAGTTTACTCATCCCTAATTTAGTATTCAATACTGTGAACCTGTGTGAACATGTCACTACAGACAATCACTTGTAGTACAACTTGACCTCACCTAAGATGGGCAGTCCTTTTTTGTAGGAGCCGGGGTAGCCCCCACTGACTGCCACAATGGCTACAGCGACCATGTCCTGGTGGAAGTGGGGCAGGCAGGAAGGCAGACTGCCACTCACACAGCCCTGCATCACCTCATACAGGTCGGACTTGAGCAGAGGCAGCAGAACCTGACAGGCAGCAACAACACCACACATTGACCAGTGCAACCTAGCAGACAGTATCACTGATTTATGTTACATGACCGGATATCAACGTTACTGAACTGCCCACTTCTAATTCTGCAATACCATAAATTTCCATGTATAATATGCATTTTTTCCCCTTCACTTTTTATGCAAAAGTTGGGGTGCATATTATACTTGGTGCTAAGGCTAAACAAAATTTTCTCTGACCAATTTACCAATGTTTGCAGATGAGGATAATGCTGCTGAAAAACCAGTAATATTATCAAAGTCGGCTGATGTCACAATCACGTAAACCACTGCAGCAACGCAAACGAAAGGCAAGAATCGCACTCCCGTAACCGCCTCTCTAGCCCTAAACTAGCAGCGAGAAATTACAAAGACAAGAGCCCATATGTCTGACATCACGAATAACACCAATGAACGGGAAGCGTACGTGACTGGGAAGCGCAGCCCAGGAAGAACACGTGTTGCTCCCTGAGCGCCAAGGCATTATGATTGGCGTTCCTGAATCATGCGAATGATACCCACCTCACAGGTGGAGTATCAACAAGTGTGACTCCATGTTTAAAGTTGTGAATGTAAATAAAAACGAATGTAGCGCATGTACGCTTCGTAGTTGAAAGTACCAGGTTTGCATGTAGCATTTCAGAATAGAACTTGTTAATTTAAAAGTGAAATCAAGCGCTGATTTAATCAGTTGCGCAATTGTCATGCTACAACACAAGTTACGTAGTGCTTACACACTAGTCACTGGCGAGCGACAAGATGGCAGCAATGCCGTAACTTGCATAGGTGACATGTTTACGATTCTGAGATGGATTCATGGGTTCAAGCAAAATGTTAGAAGCGGAGAAATCGGGGATTGATGTCAAAAGTCAGGGTGCGTATTATACATGGTAATACAGAAATTCTATCAAAATTTAGCAAAGTCAGGGTGCGTATTATACATGGGGGCGTATTATACACGGAAATTTACGGTATGTTAAAGACTAATAAGAAGCTACTATTGACTGACTCTCTGTTGGCTAATTCTAATATCTGCCATAAGAAGTTCTGTTTAACTCTTTACTGCGCAAGGCGCCCAGAATCACCCAACCCATCCAACGTGCAATGTTTACCTCATTTGGATCATACTTTTACATTAACCATCCAGTTGAAACTGATGACATAGGCTATACTATAGCCAAGGAAGCACATGGTTTTTGCCATCTTGAAAAAGAGTTTGTGTTTGTGAATAGAGTTTATTTCGAAGGAAGTCGAGTTGTGTTCATCAAAATGGATTCCAACATCGAGCGACATTTGGCAGTTTTGATTGAGGTCATTTCCCGACAATTCCGAGTCAGATGTCAATTTCTGCAACATCAGTAATGTTGACAGCGAACACGGAGACAATATTATCGTCCAACTACGCTGTTTGTGCGACTTTTCGGTGTAGAGATATGAAGACGATATCGCCGATATATACAGCCATCATGTTGATCAAGCATCATCCTTACTTCGCTTGATTAGTTTATTTTAACAGTATTTCATTAGTATTATCACGTTGCTACTCTTAAGGGAACACATACTTGTGAAAGAGTTTGCTATCTTTTGTAATTTTGAGTGTTAATTTTGTACTGGAACAGAAAATTCCACTCTGTTGGTAGATGGCAGCCATTTTGTAAATTACGAATATTATGTTTTTACGGTTGTTGACGCCGTTGACAAAATGAATTGTAATTCAAAAACTAACCATCAGAATTGGATGTTTTATTAGGACAAAAGTAACACACGTGGCTACATTTGCTTCACTGGACAACTTATGATAGATGCTGTGATTTTTGTGTGTATACAATGCAGTAGGGTATAAAATAAGAAGGCTGTCTAACCAGGAAAGAGTTAATTACCATAGCATAAGTGCATATTGCGACAACCATAAAGTTGCTCCATTAAGTTTTTCTTTCATACCTGTCATTCTTTGCACACTTAAACAATCCAAAATGTGCCTCTAAATGGCTGTGCACATTGTCAGTGTGAAAGCTGCCACCTGCATCAGCACTGGGTAGTCATTGCTAGCAAGGCTCAACAAAGTACACAGAATGAATCAAGTCTTGTGTCAACAGAACACAGCAAACTACAAAATCTATGAGAGAACTTCCCAGTTGACTGGATCCATACCTGGGTTTCTGGATCTCCAAATCTACAGTTGTACTCAAGAACCTTCGGTCCTTCCTCTGTGAGCATTAGTCCCGCATACAGTATACCTGCAGGGGTAAAAAGACACACAGTTGCCTGATATACGAATCACCCTTCCCTTGGACACATCATGTATGTTCTAACTGGCAGTGATAACTGCAGTCTAACAGTTTTCTGAGGTCTCTTAGAAATCTGGCAATCACATTCTGTTAGACACTCAACCATATCATAAGTCATCTTAATTAAACATTCACTCCATTGTTAATAAGCCATCTAGTATCTTACAAATGTATAAACATTTAATTCCTGTTGACAATAAAATCAATGATACTCCAATCCTTTTGACAGAAACTTTCTTGTGTTACATTTTAAATTATTTATTTGATAAGTATGGTAACAATCTGTTTACCAAGTGATGCCACTCTGTAAACATTACTGCTTCATCTACTTGACAGCTTTGTCAAAACGCATCACCGTTACACAAATCTAGTGACAGAATACATCAAAATGACTAAACATGATATTATATTGCTTCATTAGCCATTATCCACAAACGAAAAGTTGTGTGTTTAACCAATTTCCAGTAGCAACAAATGATAAAAACTTGTCTGTGACTTTATGGTAGAGTGGACGTTTTTACCAACATAGGGTGTTCCTTCCTCCTTCATTCCATCCACCAGTCTCTGGAGGACTTCCTTCCGGATCACCTCCATCTGCTGCTCTGACACCTGACACACACACACAAGGCAGTGTCACAGCAGATTGTCATCCCTGCAAAACTCAATGCTTACTTATCAGTCCTATCGATACATGAAATTGCACCCACAGGTCAATCTACAGTAGTAACAATAACACTGTCTTTGACAAATAATATCAGCCAACCTCATCAAAGCATTAGTCACACAGCAATTCTAATAGACCACAACGGCATATTTATCAAATCAGATTTTAAAAACTGACCAACGACTGACCATAGGGCAAGGGCAATAGGCTCCCATGCCCCCTGTGTTTGGCCCCTCGTCATTGTCCAGCAGGCGCTTGTGGTCTTGTGCGGGAGGAAAACATGCCACTGAAACACCGTCACTGAATGCCAGGCACTGAAACACGGGGGAAAACATTCTACTATGACACCATCACTGAAACAGAAGAGAATGCAATCCTAGTTATTGTAGCTCCTCCACACAATAGTAGAAACATACGTACAATTTATTTACAGTATAAATTCTGCAGGTTGCATTGTGTAAAAATGCCTTTCCTTTCTTTAACGCACTCAGTATGATCGAACAATGTATTACGGTGTACAACGAGCCACTCACCGAGACTTCATCCCCAATCAACATCTCCTCAATGACCACAGTACTGCCTGCTGCTCCAAACACCTTGTCCTGAATGGCAGACAGTGCAATCAGAGGCAGTCACATGCACAAGCAATCATAGTGCAATGTAATCAGATAATGTGCAGATGTTGAAAGATTTATGAAAGATTAATCACAATGCCTTTCATCGAGCTAAACTCTTTTTGTAGACAAAATCATTGACATTTCGGTTTTTCTGCAATAATTACATCACAACATATGACTACAACACATTATTAGACAAACAAATTGGTAATGAAAAAATGACAATTGAAACTCCAATGAATGTAATTTTCAGCAAACAATTACCTGGAGCATGTTCCTGGCCGCGTCACAAGCGTCTTTCTTTGTCGTTGCAACGACAACACCTTTACCTGCAGCGAGACCACTGGCTTTGACGACATGCTCCTCATGAGAACAGCTACAAGAAACATGGCCTCATACATGTCAAACTCACCTGTCTAATCACAACGATGAAGAGTTTGTTCGGAACTGATAAACAGTCCCATAAAAAATATTTACACCAAGTTACAAAGTATTGCTTTCATAACAGAATAATCAGTTAGGTTTCCAATACGGAGAAGGCTGTGTTACAGTTATATGGGTAAAACCTGCAAAACAAAAAAACAAGAATAATTTTAGATGATTTGTCTAATCGAGAAGAGCAGAAGCGCCCCCTACCTGTTGATGTAGTTGCACGCTGCGTCGGCATCAGTGAAGCTTTCGAATCTTGCTGTTGGTATATTGTGCCGCTGCATAAACTCCTTAGCAAATAACTTACTAGCCTCAATCTGGGCAGCAGCAGCAGTCGGACCAAAACATGCGACACCTGAAAGTCATTCATATCCACTCAATTCTCCATTCAATCCACGTACAAAGTTTCCGTTACGTAAAAATTCACACACAGTACAACGTACCCAAGCACTAAGTAGTATGTTTTTGGAGCAAGTGGCATGCATTGGTGTCCCCTGTAAAGTATAAAAAAACTACAACTCAATAAAATATAAGTAACATATTATTTGAGTCACAGACACTTGGTTGCTACAATATTTGAACCTCATCATCATACCTGGTTCCAAGTTCTGCATAATCACAAATTATTGGCATACATTTACACTGTAGTTGAATTTAAGTTAATTAAACTTTACGGAATACATATAATGACATCAGGCTTGTGTCATGCACTATCTGGACAATTACAGAGACTGATAATCCAATGTGCAGTTACTGCAACGAGTCTAAAGTTGAAATCAATAAAACCAGTTTCAAGAAGAATGCCAAATGGTGATTTCTAGATATGACGTAATTGTTGCCACTGACCTTTACGAGTAAGAGCATCGACCATGCCATCGGCCAATGGGTCTTCTGGACCAATTACAACAAGGCTGATGTCATTCTGCAGACACCACTCTCCCAATGCATCATGGTCCTTCACATTGAGCGCTGCAACACACAACAAGTGATCACTGGTTGTACAACATAACAACACCATTACTACTGCAGTGTCACAAATTAGCAACAAAAGAACAGGCCCACTTTGTTAATTAAGCATGAAAATTACAGGTCACACAATTGAGAAAATACAAGTTTTAAGTGCAACAACACACATTGTAAAGTATACAGTAATGTGGATAAAAATTATATCCAATATAATTATGCTTAAAATTACATGTTAAATGAAGCTGCTCTAAAAACAGATGGTATGTTTATGATTGTTCGGTTCACATATACTGTTATTTGGACAAATCATCGATAACCAAAACTGGTACTTAGTAATTGGGTTCAGGTGTTTTTTTAGATGGAATTTATACTGTGACTGATATAATCGACCCTATATCGGGTGACAAAGGCATTAATGATGCACTTACAGATGTTACTCGTCTTTGACAAGAACTGGGTGCCTCCATTGCCAGGGGTTACGTAGATGTGTGTGACTTGGGGTGACTGGGCGAGCTTCCAGACCAGGGCATGTTCTCTGCCTCCACTGCCCACAACCAACACCCGGGCACTCATTGCTGCAGCATGGGCCAACGATTCCACCTGTCTACACAAGCACGCACAATACACAACGTATAATAGGTAACATGCTTGTATATATCAAACAAACTTTAATAAGCACATCTGACATTATGAATAGGCTCAAGACATTCTAAAATATACATTTCTAGTAATCTATACACAAAATGTACTAAAAAATATTGGATATTACTGTTAATAAATAGCAAGTCAAAAATTGTCCTAACATTGTAAATTTGAAATGCTAGAGTTGTATTTTTGTAACTGTTTCAGTTAGAAGCCTAAGTACTTCTTTTAGTTAACAATTACTCATCCTAACTTGTAATGATTGTAATAAATCAACACACATCAAATGCGCTATCCAGACAAGAATTTAACAACACTTACAGCAACCTAAATGTACCATGGCACTGTTCAAATTGCTCAGCACCCTGTGGCATTTGCATGGGGATGTCCTAAATGACCATAAAGCAATTCAGTGCGACCACTGCCTAAACTGGATCCACCCACAATGCTGTGCAATAGATGACAATGAATACAAACAGTTAATAAATTCCTCATGTTCGTGGGCCTGGCCCGAATGCAACAACTTCAAAAATTCTTTCTTCAGAGATACAGAAATCCCAACAGCAAATCCCTTTTATCCTCTGGACAGTAACAGTCATAACCTAAATGAAACCACCAACAACAATACAACTAATAGCAAGAAAGCATATAGACCGAAAAAGAGACCAAACTTCTGATGCATCCTCATAAACTGCCAAAGCGTTAAAAAGAAAGCCCCAGACATCGAAGCACTAAACAATCTACACAACCCAGACATCATCTGTGGCATTGAATCATGGTTAGATCCCTCAATAAAAAATTGATAAATATTCCCAAGCAACTTTAACGTCTTTAGAAAGGACAGAGAAACAGACACTACTGGAGGGGGGGTATTTCAAATATCAAAAGATGACCTCATCACAAGCCACCTACCAGACCTAGACACTAGCAGTGAGAGCATTTGGACTGAAACCCAGATAACAGGAATGAAACCAATAATCATGTGTACCCTCTATCGTGCCCCAAATGACTCTCATGGAACTCAAATCGAAGAACTAGACCTAGCCCTTTCTAAATTAGGTAATAAGATCAACACACATAATGTCATCATTACTGGCGATTTCAACCTCCCTAACATCAATTGGGAAATTCACCAAGTCACACCTAACAATGGATACAGTACAACTGCTGCCAATAAATTACTCTCTCTTACAGAGGAACATGGACTGATCAAGGAACCCACGCACAGACAGGGAAATGCCAACAGTATTTTAGATCTTGTCTTCACCAATAGACTGGGTTAATAAAGAAGATAAATGTAGTAGACGGAATAGCAGACCATAGCACAGTCATCATTGATGTAAACACCTCGCCCAAACGCAAACATCGTCTGAAACGTAAAGTCTTCATTAGAAATAAAGCCGACAACATTAACATGCAGAAATCTCTTGAAAACTTAACACATGAATACTTCTCTCAAAACCAAAACACGACAGTCAATGACAAGTGGAATCTTGTTTCCACGAAAATCATCAACATTATGAACCAATATGTACCGCACCGTCTTACTACTTCAAGACACAATATTCCCTGGTTCAATAAAGATTTAAAGAAAATGTGCAAAAGAAAGAAACAGCTATATAACAAAGCAAAAAGAACTAGAAATCCAGAAGACTGAAAAGAATTCTGTGACATCAGGAGAAACATGCATAAACACCTTCGTTCTGCTAGACTATCCTACATAAGTCAATTCCTGACAACAACAATAACAGAGAAACCTAAATAATTTTGGAGCTTCATTTCTAAACTTAGACAGGATAACCAGGGTATTGGGGACCTTAACATTGCTGGTAACATCATTAGCGACGACAAACATAAAGCAGAAGCCTTAAACAATCAGTTCCAAATTGTCTTTAGACACGAAGGAAATTCCACCCTACCAGATATGGCCAGAAGTCCACATGGAGAAATCCCCAAGCTAACAATTTCACTTAAAGGAGTACTTGATCAACTTTCCAAAATTAACATTTCTAAATCGCAAGGACCAGATGGCATTCCACCATGGTTCTTAAACAAATATGCCTCTCATCTAGCACCAGTAATACATGACATTTTCCAATCATCTGTTGACTCTGGACAAGAAGCCAATGTAACAGCAATTTTTAAGAAAGGAAGTAGAGCAGAAACATCTAACTACAGACCAACACCTGTGGTTTCTAAACTTCTTGAACACATCATACATTATAGTCACATTATGAAATACCTGGAACAGCACCACATTCTAACTGACCACCAACATGGCTTCCGTGCCAAAAGATCAACTGAAACACAATTAATTCAAACAATCCATGACATAAGCAAATCACTTGATGAGAAGATATCTGTAGACATGGCCATCCTTGACTTCACCAAAGCATTCGATAAAGCTCCACATAAAAGACTACCGGTAATCCACAAACTCAAACATTATGGCATCACAGGCCCAATATGTTTATGGATAAATAGCTTCCTTACAGGAAGAACTCAACAGGTTGTTATAAATGGATCCAAGTCAACATCAACTCATTTATGGGGTACCACAGGGCACAGTACTGGGGCCCCTACTTTTCCTACTTTACATAAATGACCTGCCAGACAATCTTTCCTCAATTGTTCGTCTTTTTGCAGACGACTGCCTGTTATATTCACCGATTAAAACTGACCAAGACACATCTGTCCTCCAAAACGATCTGCCCAAACTTGAGAAATGGCAACACACGTGGCTTATGAAATTCAACCCCATTAAATGTTATACAATGACAATAGCCTCAAGAAAACCGACACCAAATCTCTACACCTTCTGTGGACAACAACTTAAATCTGTTGAATCACACTGTTATCTTGGCATACATATATCAAATACATTAAATTGGACAATACAAAGCAACTCAGTCACAAAAAAAGCACAACAGACATTGGGAATTATTAGAAAAAATTTAAATAAATGCCCAACCCAAATCAAGTCCATAGCCTACACAACCCTTGTCCGCTCTATACTTGAATATGCGTCAGCATCATGGGATCCACATTGCCTAAGAAATATAAAACTCATAGAAAGAACCCAGAGACAAGCCGCCAGATTTTGTAAGAACAACTATTCTAGAGAGCCAGGAATGGAAACACAACTCCTTAAAGACCTCCAGTGGGACACCCTCCAATCAAGAAGAAAAACCCAAAGACTTAGCATATTATATAAAATGGAACATAACCTCATAGATATCTCACTAGATCAATACATAAAACGCAACACCAGATGCTCACGTAAACATAATAAACAGTTAGTACAAATCAGGCACAGCTTTTTCCCAGTCACAATAAGAGTGGAATTCTCTACCTCCAAGCATTGTATCAAGTACATCACTGAATTCATTCCAGATTAGTCTAGCCCAACATGTAAAAAATTAATTCATAAGAGCCACCATGCGCACTGGCGTAATGTGTCCATAGGACATTTCGCCAGTCAAAATACAAATACAGAATTTCATTGGGAAATTGTAAAAAATCAGTCTGACCTTCAATGGGCAGGGATGGATCCAATTATACAAAAATCAATCCCCAAGTGGCAACAACACATGTGTGTACCAAGTTGTTTGTATTTTGTTTCCTAACATAGCAAGTTATGTTTTTCTTAAAGATAACTGAATTCAACACAAGATATTTCTAAATATACTAATCAACTTTAAAATAAATGTGCAAAACTTTATATGCTGTGTTTGAGTGGGTTTTCATAGAATACTACGTATGTTTACGTACACCTTGTTAGTTGATATTTCAAGGCAGACAAACTAAAGAATCCACGGTTACATATGTGACCTGCTACAGCAAAATAAACTAAAGAATCCATGTGTACATATGTGACCTGCCACAGCAAAATAAACTAAAGAATCCATGTGTACATATGTGACCTGCCACAGCAAAATAAACTAAAGAATCCACGTGTACATATGTGACCTGCTACAGCAAAATAAACTAAAGAATCCACGTGTACATATGTGACCTGCCACAGCAAAATAAACTAAAGAATCCATGTGTACATATGTGACCTGCCACAGCAAAATAAACTAAAGAATCCATGTGTACATATGTGACCTGCCACAGCAAAATAAACTAAAGAATCCACGTGTACATATGTGACCTGCCACAGCAAAATAAACTAAAGAATCCACGTGTACATATGTGACCTGCTACAGCAAAATAAACTAAAGAATCCACGTGTACATATGTGACCTGCCACAGCAAAATAAACTAAAGAATCCACGTGTACATATGTGACCTGCTACAGCAAAATAAACTAAAGAATCCACGTGTACATATGTGACCTGCCACAGCAAAATAAACTAAAGAATCCACATGTACATATGTGACCTGCTACAGCAAAATAAACTAAAGAATCCACGTGTACATATGTGACCTGCCACAGCAAAATAAACTAAAGAATCCACGTGTACATATGTGACCTGCCACAGCAAAATAAACTAAAGAATCCACGTGTACATATGTGACCTGCCACAACAAAATAAACTAAAGAATTCACGTGTACATATGTGACCTGCCACAGCAAAATAAACTAAAGAATCCATGTGTACATATGTGACCTGCCACAACAAAATAAACTAAAGAATCCACGTGTACATATGTGACCTGCCACAGCAAAATAAACTAAAGAATCCACGTGTACATATGTGACCTGCCACAACAAAATAAACTAAAGAATCCATGTGTACATATGTGACCTGCCACAGCAAAATAAGGTAAAGAATCCACGTGTACATATGTGACCTGCCACAGCAAAATAAACTAAAGAATCCACGTGTACATATGTGACCTGCCACAACAAAATAAACTAAAGAATTCACGTGTACATACGCGACCTGCTACAGCAAAATAAACTAAAGAATTCACGTGTACATACGCGACCTGCCACAGCAAAGTAAACTAAAGAATCCACGTGTACATATGTGACCTGCTACAGCAAAATAAACTAAAGAATTCACGTGTACATACGCGACCTGCCACAGCAAAATAAACTAAAGAATTCACGTGTACATATGTGACCTGCCACAGCAAAATAAACTAAAGAATCCACGTGTACATATGTGACCTGCTACAGCAAAATAAACTAAAGAATCCACGTGTACATATGTGACCTGCCACAGCAAAATAAACTAAAGAATCCATGTGTACATATGTGACCTGCCACAACAAAATAAACTAAAGAATCCACGTGTACATATGTGACCTGCCACAGCAAAATAAACTAAAGAATCCATGTGTACATATGTGACCTGCCACAACAAAATAAACTAAAGAATCCATGTGTACATATGTGACCTGCCACAGCAAAATAAACTAAAGAATCCACGTGTACATATGTGACCTGCCACAGCAAAATAAACTAAAGAATCCACGTGTACATATGTGACCTGTCACAGCAAAATAAACTAAAGAATCCACGTGTACATATGTGACCTGCTACAGCAAAATAAACTAAAGAATCCACGTGTACATATGTGACCTGCCACAGCAAAATAAACTAAAGAATCCACGTGTACATATGTGACCTGCTACAGCAAAATAAACTAAAGAATCCACGTGTACATATGTGACCTGCTACAGCAAAATAAACTAAAGAATCCACGTGTACATATGTGACGTGCCACAGCAAAATAAACTAAAGAATCCACGTGTACATATGTGACCTGCCACAGCAAAATAAACTAAAGAATCCACATGTACATATGTGACCTGCCACAACAAAATAAGCTAAAGAATCAACGTGTACATATGTGACCTGTCACAGCAAAATAAACTAAAGAATCCATGTGTACATATGTGACGTGCCACAGCAAAATAAACTAAAGAATCCATGTGTACATATGTGACCTGCCACAGCAAAATAAACTAAAGAATCCACATGTACATATATGTGACCGGCCACAGCAAAATAAACTAAAGAATCCATGTGTACATATGTGACCTGCCACAGCAAAATAAGCTAAAGAATCAACGTGTACATATGTGACCTGACACAGCAAAATCAGTATTAAGTTGCAAAATGGAGTATTGTACCATTTTTGATTCAACATAATGCCAAATGAATCAGCTTTAAAATGATACCTCGTTTAGGTCATTTTGATTCATATTGTAGATTGATTTTTAATATGTGGGTTTGTAAATGCCACAAATTTCAGTAGTTTATTATGTCAAAAAAGGAAAATAAACTGGACTGTGAAAGGTGGGGTTATAATGGAAGTATGTCTGGCAAAATCACACAAAAATTATGGGAAATGACCTAGACAGAGCTCTATTTTTTGGGTTGTGTGCAGAATAAGTCTATGCGATGTAATACTTGGTTCACGGTGGCGGGTGACATCTTCCAGAAGATGATGCTGGGCAGACAGACACCACCTCTATGTGACACCAAAGTCATCGGATTCTGAAACTGCTATAATTTTCTTCTGAACGTGTCTCAAGTTAGACAGCCTCAAATCTAGTAGTCAGGTGTCGGCGTACAGTCTTGCTTTAAAGAACAAACGGGATATTGACCAATGGACACCGATAGGTTCTAATCTACCCTCTCAGAGTCTGAGCAAACAGTAGTCACTATCAGGGGTTCACCCAGTCCAGCCACATGTCTTCTTCATTAATTACCACTGTTAGGTGAATGACACATTGACAATGGGATCACAATTTACACATTGGGATATTGTATGGTTTACCATTTTGTATTATTATGATTAAAAACAATCTATGGGACAGTTGTTTTAATAGCTTTTTAGATAAAGTTTACGACTATTGACAATAAAACCATTGTTACACTGACTACATGAAGACAGTTAGCGGATTGTTGTCTGACCCAGCTCAAAATGTGTTGCTTTGAATCTAACAAGATCTTATACTAGCCGCAAAACTATGTGACTTATGAGAATTGGGCGTGACTTCCCAAGGCAGTTACGTCAACATCTGGTTTTTTTTTTCGTGGGACACTGTTTTTGTACGGAAATTATAAGTATTTCACCAAAAAGAACTTCTCTGAGAATAACACACTCAACAGTGCCGCAAAAATAAAGCGAGGGGTTGAGTCGAGAATACCGCGTTTGACCTGCATAGATGATAGACCATGGCATAGGCTAGGCATAGTGCCAGTGACAATGTGGGCTGTGGCTGTCCAGTGTCTATCGTGTTTGCCCTGACCAATTGGCGTCACAAAGGTCTTGCGCGATTTTTTATTTTCTTTGACCGATTATGTAGGCTGGAATTAGTGTAGTTATACTGTTCCGAGAGTTCGCCAAGGGCACAGAGCAAAGCCAAGAACTACTAAAGGCTGAAAGGCGAAACCCTGGCCTGGGGCTGGGCCTTGCCCTGCAAGTTGTATTCGTAGGCGTAGCTCCTGCTAAAACACTTTCTTAGATTTTGTAGGTCGTATGGGAAGACATGCATTTACAAGCATACCTAAATAACGCCGATTCACTACTCTGGATAACCAAATAAAAATAAGATTGGCGAATAACTGTTTAATTTCAACAAAACGCTAATAAAGTCACACTCACATATACCTACCTCTCCCACACGTGTGACGTACTTCAAGGCAAGTACCCACAATGCACTGCAAACTGAATGGCGCGTTTCTTTTATCTGTTCTACTCTCGTACGATGGTCATAAGCGTAACATGCTTTTTAATCACAATTGTCATAATTGTTTCTATTATGTGCTACGTATTAACAACTTGTGCATTATTTAATCCACACGTCGATGATCCTTCCATGAATTAGGAAGTGGCTAGTTTACCAAAAATGGTGCCATCTAGGGAATACATGTAAAACTAATCCCTCACTGACATCTGCCGTTATGGGAATTTCAATAATTTGTTCTCAAGTGTCTATAATAATGGAAACTATCTACAACTTAATAAAAGAAATTTGTTTCAAGGGTTTAATTATACAAAATGTCCACGAAGGACGTCTTCTTGCAATGAATATTACCATTCTCAGCATATCATTATACATAGGTTTTTTTATCATAGACAAAATTATGTTGGGGGATCGAGGGAGGTTCTTGTAAAAGAGGACACATAGTAATGTTACGATCAAAGGGTTGAACGTGGATTGGAAGTGGTTGTTTGCAAGATAACAGCAGTAATATAAGTTGGAAACAGTATACTCGATCATTAAAAAAGGCATTATTTACAACCACTGTAATTGCTGCCACAATAAAATATAATTGTCAAACGTGTTGTCTTACAAAAAACACACAGTGCTATTGTCTGCAATGGTTGTTGCATCAATCAAGCACTGGCAACAACATATATTACAAAACACGAATGTTCACAATGCCTTAGTCGAGATACAGCACACCTATAACATAGGCCTACTCCAAATAACACCACAATGGGGGGACAAGTGGTGAAATCTTGTCTTGCTGTGGCAAAGACATGCAACAACTCTGAGAATGTTGCCGGCACAGTCAATTGCTATATATGTATGTCACTGAAGTGTTGAACTAGGACACATTTTTATAGCAATTACTTTTTATCATAACTCACAACAACACAGACATTTCAGGGTGGGTAAAGTGAATTCGCAACAGAGTTTGCTTAAAATGCATATTCCAGTTGTTAGTGTTCCTGCCAACAAACTTAATCAATGTCATGTTGTTGTGTAGACAAGCACCCTGGACCCTGGCCAACCCCTCATGCCACAAGAATGTCATTACTGTAATTAATGACACAAGAATGTCACTCTCTCTGCGAGCTCAGCAACATAGGAGAATTCTACTGCATCGTCAGTTTCCAACATAGTCCGACGTGTCATTGGATGGTGTCACCTGGTGTTGGCAATGTGAACTAGCATGACCGTTACATTGTCTGCACTGAGTTTCCTGACAGCCTCACTTGCGAGGCGATTACAGGCTGCCTCGTATTTCTCTGCTGTCTTCTCAAGCTTTGGATCCTGTACAAAATTGGAAATAACATTTTGTAGAAAGCCCAGACTTTCACTGCATTGATGAGACATTTCATGATTTCATTTCACTTCCAAACATGTTGAGGACAAACTTCATCAACATGTGTTATTGATTATTATAAATAACTGCACATATTTCAGTCAGTGAAGAAGCCTCTAAATGTTAAGGAACACAATTCTCATTGGGTAATCCAAAGTACTGATAATTTATTATTATTATTATTACAAGGTCTGAAGAACATGCCGACGACGTCAAGATTTAGTATCAAGAGTTTCTGAGTTCCAATTGTTCACTGTCAACATTTCGCAGAAACAGACAGAAGTGGTATTCTATTGATGGATGGAGAGGGTGACATTCACTCTGACCACAGTAGGAGTCTCCCGTCCCTTATTATGACAATCTTTTTTACTTTTCTTACGATACATATTACACTTACAACTTTTTTATGTTGACTTAATTACCGTATATTGTATGGGTTTTTGTTTTCGTAACAATTTTGTACTGTTCTATTTTGCATTTTGGGACAAATAAATATTTCCTGTTCCTGTCATAGCTGACCAATGGTCAAGGTCATAGCCAACCAATTGTCACTGTCATAGTTGACCAGTGGTCACTCATAGCTGACCAATGGTCACCGTGACCACTGTTCAGCTATGACAGTGACCACTGGTCGGCTATGACTGTGACCAATGGTCGACTATGACAGTAACCACTGGTCAATTATGACAGTGACCACTGGTCAGCTATGAGTGACCACTGGTCAGTTATGATAGTGTTCATTGGTCAGTTATGACAGTAACCATTGGTCAGTTGACAGTGACCATTGGTCAGCTATGACTTATGATTAGCCACAGTCATGTATTGTATACTTACATTGAGGACTTTATTGATAAATTCAATGGCAGTTCTGTTGTCAAATGCTTTCCACAAGCCATCGCATGCAATCAGCACATATCTGAAAATAGAACACCAGATTAGATAACTATCACAAGCAATCATAATGATAATCTCTACTGACACAAATCTTCAAGACCATGCGTACAGTTGGAAGGCTCTACACCTGTTCTTGAAGATTTTGAATGACAATAAATATATATAACTCAATATAACAATTATACACAAAGGCAACTTCTTATACAGCACAGCATCCAGTCCTCAAGACTGCTCAAAACACTTTACACTTTACTGCCTGGCAGTGTTCAATCGAACACCATCTCGACTTCTACGGAAATCATTAAACCATTCTGCAATTAATGCACAAAGAATATTCGTACGCAATTATTCAATACTATCTATAGCCAGGTACTCGTTCATACAGCCGAGTGAACTGGGGGCAACGTAGAGTGAACAAACTTGCCCAAAGGATTTGAACCCGGGTGTTCTCGATTGGAAGTTCTATTCTCTATCCATTGTGCCACAGCACTTGTGGACAACTTTGGCACCATGGCAATATCCATGACAGGCATCTGTTCCATACAGGTGTCTGTTTTAGAGAGTTAAAACGATCTCTCAATTATGACTATCAGTTGTTTATATATCAGAAATATGAATCAGGCTATCAGCCATCATTAACCAGTGTGATGTCATAATTAGTCTGTTACAAAATTTTAATGTGACAGAAACTAATTTGTGGGAAATTGCAAACAATAAAATGGTAAACTTCATATTAATGTAGACTAAAATTCTATTGCATTTAAATATGGCACATCACTATATTAGTCCTAATTAACGTTTGTTTATAGTTGGAATGGAGCAAACATGTCTACCTGTCATTCTCTGTCAGCTGACATCTCTTGATGTCTGGGATGCAGGACACTCCATGCTTCTTGTACGGCCCATCACCAATGGAGCGTGACACCTCAAGGACACCCATCACTCGCCCGTCTCTGAAACAGTGGAGCATCCAACATACTACCTCTACAAAATAGTCAACATTGGAGCATCCACTGTACTAACTCTACAAGATAGTCAACAGTGGAGCATCCAATGTACTAACTCTACAAGACCGTCAACAGTGAAGCATCCAATGTACTAACTCTACAAGATAGTCAACACTAGAGCATCCAGTGTACTAACTCTACAAGACAGTCAACACTGGAACATCCAATGTACTAACTCTGCAAGATAGTCAACACTGGAACATTCAATGTACTAACTCTACAAGATAGTCAACACTGGAACATCCAATGTACTAACTCTACAAGATAGTCAACACTGGAACATCCAATGTACAAACTTTACAAGATAGTCAACAGTGGAGCATGCATTCAATGTACTAACTCTACAAGATAGTCAACACTGGAACATCCAATGTACTAACTCTACAAGACAGTCAACACTGGAACATCCAATGTACTAACTCTACAAGACAGTCAACATTGGAGCATCCAATGTACTAACTCTATGTGATCAGCCAACTGACGCATGAGTCAGAAAGATGGCTGGAGACAAGGAAGCAAGACAATGTACTGATGTCCTGGGATAAATCATTCATTCATTCATTCAATGGAGTAAACCAACTAACCAATCAATCAACGAGTAATTTACTGGAGTTAACTGAAGAATGTCAAACGTGACTAAAGCTGTTAATGAGGATGACTGAAACAAAACAGCGTAACAGAGAAACACAGGGGATGCAAGGGCATTATACAGTGATGTTGGTGTCCCCGGCATAGGATTTACACAATCGCATACAAAGTGACTCCCGACAGACACATTAACATAATGCAAGTCACACACACACACAAATGGTTATCAACCACTTTAGGTCTTGCACAAGACTTACATGACTTTTCCCCCAGCTTTCTGTATTCGCTTCCTTTCATCATACAGTGTTGCATTGTGGTCCTTTGTCAGTGGTATCGGCATGGCCACCTTTCCAGCTGTGTCAAATCGACACAGTACGGCCTGCCAAACAACCACCACAATGATAGTCACAACACAGGAAAAACTGTTAGATTCTGTGCAAGAGTAGATCTTTAATTCCTAGCAAGGGAGGCTCAAATATTAAACCAACATTTTTATTATTCAGAGGAGTTAGTGTATATTCAGTAATGCGTTCTTACGCAGGAAAACCCACTATAATTTTCACTTTTGTTGAATTTCATAGATGCATGTTCTGAACTGTGTTATGACACTGTGAGTTTGTTAGAAGCACTGACCTTGCTGTCTCCGAGATTGGCAATGTACAACGTGCTATTGATAGCAAGCACTGCTACAGCTGTGCTGCCATCTTTCCACACCGGCTTGCTGCAATACAACACACACTGGCTACATTACAAAGACAGTGCAACAGATTCAACTGGTGGCCAATTCCGTGCTCCACCCATAAGACCACACTAAATTAAAAGCAATTTGTTAACACTACATAACATGAATCCAGTCAGATTCTGTGTTAAAATACACAAAACCAAATGTAAACTTTAGAGAGAACTGCTTTGTGGAGATAAGGCAGCTAGACAGGACATTATTTTAAAATGCATAATTAATATAATATTGTGTGGCAAAGTTTAAGAGTAGGTCTTACTGAACAAAAATATATTGATTTTTTTGCTAGATCCCCCATTTCCATGGCAACAATCAAAGTTGGCCATCAGATAGAGAAAATATAGCACCATTTGGGAACATTGTTGCTCCTCCAATAATGTAGTAATCAATTAAATTCTTTCTATTTTGTATTTACAACACCTTATTCTATGCAATGTCAAAGATATATTTTATGTATTTTCATTATTTAATATTAAAAAACATATATTTGCACTTTGTTGGTAAAATATCCATATTTTCCATTACAACCACCAATTACTATAAAATAACATAACTATAAAATAAAAAATACATATCTTTGACATTGCATAGAGAAGACAACACGGACAACAGTCAAAATGTCATTAATGTAGCATCATTATTTCTAAAGTTACGATGTTTCCAAATTGGAAAACCAACAGTGTAAATGGGTGTAAACGGCTGCCAAAGATTGGGTGACGGGATTTATTGCATGACAGAAGCGTAATCCATGAATATAAGTTACTTAAAGGTATGTAAATTTTATAAAAGTGATCTCTGTTAATAGTAAACATAAAATACTATCAGAATACAGCAGAATCACATTTTGAGTTTTTTGGTCAAAAAGTATCATTTTAGCTGGGCTGTCTGTCCTTAAGCGATATCGTCAGTAGGCAAAGGTGTCAGTGTGTTGTGACTTTTAATTGTAAACCTATAGTGAATAGTCTCATCACTGTTGCCTATTGTGTATTATTTCATATACAGCTACTTAGATGGTATCGTTAGCTTTATCCAACATACTTCTTCTTTGCCAGTTTAAGAAATTCTTCATCAGTTTTCTTGAAAATGTCGATGAAGCATTTTTTTATGTCAGCCTCAATTCGACTTCCATCTGTTGGATAGAAGACATGGTATTAGTTAATATAATATACACCTGTATATTGGATAGAAAACACAATTTTAGTTAGTATTAGAAGTTTACCCTACCAAAGTCGGTGCAGAAGATAGATATATATTTATTTTAAGGAAGACCATAAAATTATAACTTTCTAAAGATTCCCTGTCCAATCAGACTTTTTGAGCATGTTCTGACTTCATGTTCTGACTTCATGTTCTGACTTCATGTTCTGACTTCATGCACGTGCAACAGAAATAAGGATACATTTATTTAAATGTCATTTTTCCATGATTCAGTTACAATCTAAGCCCAGAGGCAAGTATAGTTTAATTATCTTAATTCATCTTATTTAATAGAAATAAGACAATTAACTAAGATGAATGAAGGTAATACAAGCCTTTTGGCAGCCTCTCTTTGAGATTTCTGTGCAAGTGCTCTGCTGCATGTTTTGAAGCCCTTGTCCCACCGTGCCCGTCAAATACTGCGTAGTAACTGCAGCTGGCAAACAAAGGAAACAAACGTCATCAAAATACTTTATATATATTCAATGGAACAAAGTTAACAAAATAAGAATGATAGAGATATCTATACGTAACTGTGCATTGCATGCTAACTTATGCTGTCACCTTTCTTACCTGGCCTGAGGCATAGATCAGTGATAAGGGGGTGTGGTATTAAGTGGGTGGGAAGTGAGAGTTGGACCCCAAAACAAGAAAGAAATTGGGGGTTGATAACTCTACCCTCAAAATATAAATTGTAGGAGTCAGGAGGATACATACGACTGGCAACAAATAGTAGTCAGGACTAGCTTTGATAGTTGTACAAAGCTTTCAGAGTTGTGTGGTATTACTGCTTCAAAAGAAAGTAAAAAATCTGGGTTACGTTATAATATAACAGTAGCAATGTAAGATGAAAGAGTGAATTGGACCTTCACCAGATGAGGAGGTCGCAATCAAACAAAGGCACATAAAACACTGCTCAGAGCAGAGATTGGTTATTGATGTCATCCAAAACCAGAGCAACACAAATGTATTGGTGTGTAGACAGTATTGGTGTGTAGACAGTGTAGGTGTGTAGATAGTATTGGTGTGTAGACAGTGTTAGTGTGTAGACAGTGTTGGTGTGTAGACAGTGTTACTGTGTTGATAGTGTCAGCGTGTAGACAGTGTTAGTGTGTAGACAGTGTTAGTGTGTAGATAGTGTTAGTGTGTGGTGTGTAGACAGTGTTATGTGTAGACAGCGCTAGTGTGTAGACAGTGTTAGTGCACCCACCACAGCTGAGACTCAGTGTCTGGGGACAGGAAGGAGTCCAACACAACATGTGCATCCTGCATCTCTTCTCTCTCTCCCTGTCTCTCCGCTGCATAACCCTTGAAGCTGTACGGTGCCACTGGGACTGCATCTAAACACACACATTATTTGGTCTAGCCTCACTGTTACAAGAGTACAGCAATGTAACAACATGTTGGGAATAGCTAACACACTAAGCAGGTCTTGGTCAAGCAATACTGTAATGACTGCATGTACTTGAACACCAAAAACAAGAATTAAATTTTAAGGGTGTCGAAAAACATATAATATTCTAATACATACATTGGTTGCTCATCCACATTCTAATATGCCACAATCACCGACTTGGGACACAAATTGGTTACTCCTCTGCATTTTGGAATGGCACAATTACAGTGAATCTCTTACAGCTGACCAACCTGTCCGAAAACACACAGCACAGAAAATTTGTATTATTGTAGTTTAAGATGTCCAAATACACACAGTCATTATGATATCTCATCATGCGCAAACTTCATCAGCATTAAAAGATGTTTTTATATCTTCAAATAAGTCTATATCAATGATCTAGTGGGGTGTACTGGCGTAGTGGCAAGAGTTTGGAATTCTCAATCAAGAGATTCTGGGTTCAAATTCTCTTGCGGCTGTTTCGAACCATGGACAAGTTCATTTACTCCACGTTACTGGGTTACATAAGAACATACCTTTACCTTCTTAAAATATCTACCAGTAGTGATTGGTTTCACAATTGGCAGTTATTACAGTACAACGCCAGCCAGCATGCAAATTGTGCACCAAATGCATGTTTTGTTTCTTTGTTAAACTGACCTATTCTGTTCTTTTTAATATCATGTTCTTGATACTACAAAAATATGTTGAAGGTATAGTGGCTGCCAAATTGTGTTTAATAAGTCTGAAACAATGCTTGCAATTTTAATATTGCACCCTCGAAATATTCAACTTTGAAGACAAAACATTTAAACTGTAAACATTGTATAAACAGTTTGGGAGGCTGGCAGGGTTATTTGCAAATTCCTGGAATTGCCCTTTGATGCTTAGCATGAAGAACTTGACCACGCTGCAGCAAAACAGAACATCTGTCATCGAAGATAGCACAGGAGCACTCCTGACAGAGACTGGCGAAGTCTTAAAGAGGTGGACGGAGTACTGTCAGGAGCTCTACAATAACCCCCTACAGCCAGATACCAGTGTGCTGCAGACAGAACTGACCCCAGAGAGAGAACCAGAAACACTGCCTATTTTAATGGAAGAGGTGGAAGAAGCCATCCGCAGTATATCAGTAGGGAAGTCACCAGGAGCAGACAACATTCCAGCGGAGCTGCTCAAACATGGTGGCGAAGGAATGGTTACTGCACTGACAGCCATTTGCCAGAAGATCTGGGACTTCAAATAGTGGCCAAAGGAATGGACACAGTCACTCATCATCCCATTACCTAAGAAAGGTAATCTCCGGAAGTGGCAAAACTACCGAAACATTACTTCATAGACTTCAAGAAGGCTTTCGACAGGGTGTGGCACGAAGGTCTGTGGCAAGTTCTAAGGCGCTTCAACATTGAAGAAGGCATCACTCAAGTCATCAGCGCACTGTATAACAATGCCACCAGTGCAGTCCTTCTCAACAGCCAAATAGGGGAGTATTTCAAGACCACAGTCGGACCGTCAAGGTTGTTTGGTGTCGTTGGTTCTCTTCAACATTTACCTCGAGAACATCATGAGAGAAGCCCTCCACAACTTTAACACCTCTGTGGGAGGCAGACCTGTCAGCAACCTGCGATTTGCAGACGACATAGATCTTCTTGGAGGAAGCAACAACGAGCTCCAAGACCTCACCAATAGACTAGTGAATAGAGTAGGCGCTTACAGCATGGAAGTACGCAACGAAAAGAGCAAGGTGATGGTCAGCAGCACTGAAAACATCACAGTCGACATCACGATGAATGGCCAGAAGCTGGAGGAAGTGGATGCGTTCAAATAGCTCGGCTTCACACTCACAAAAGATGGATGGTCGGACAAAAAGATCCAGATTCGAACAACCCTTGCAACACCAGCAATGACTAAAATCAATAAGACATGGAGAAGCATTGTGAAGTGAAGAGGAGAAAGCTGGCATAGTACGGCCATGTCACACGCCACGACTCCCTTGCCAAGACAATCATGCAGGGCACTCTGGAAGGCAGCAGTCAGACAGGCAGGTAAAGGAAGACCTGGATGCACAACATACGGGAGTGGACCGACCTTGACGTCCAAACACTACTGAGACTTGCATTAGACTGCCCCGGCTGGAGAGCATTCGCTGCTTCTGCGTCCCTCATGTCTCGCTACGACCTGACAGGTCTCATGATGAACTGAACTGTTTAGCGTGTTCCCTTGGTTTCCACACCATCATGACTTCAAGTGGGATGAAGCACAAATGATTTAACAGACTTCTTGCTAATAATTAGGCTTCAGTTATAAATGTAATTACTTGCAGGAAGTTTGCTGAACCAGTTGTACTGAGTCACAATTTGGTCAGGTGTAAAAGAATGAGCCAACTTCAATTTCCATCTTCCAATCAACAAGCGCCAATAGTTGTTGAAAGCGTTGTTTACACTTTGAACATTCTGCGGGTGCAACTTTTAAATTGTGAACACCCTTTCTGGCTTACTAACCACAATTCGGCAGGCAGTGTACCTTCAATACTCTAGTATTAAAAGTGCTCAATTAATATATAAATGTTAATAAATGAGGAATAGGCATCGTACCTTTGATATAGTGAAATTTTGTTTAATGATGTTTTACTCTGAAATTAGAATATGTAGGTCCTTTGTAGGACTATGGATGTGATCAACGACTGCCATGACACACAACCAGTAAAATGCTTCATTTACCTGTTGATGGTTTCTTGCACAGCTCAGATACATCCGAGTCTAGTTTTCTTTTTGTTCCTCGTTCTGCTGTTTCTGTTTCCGGTGTGCACTTACACACCTGGTTATTGGTGCCACTTGTCGCCGGCCTCTCTTCAACTGCATCTCCTGCTACCTTCTGCTCAGCTGTCAACATTACACAGAGTTAATGTGATGAGACAAGGGCTTACATACCAAAAGTGTGACTAACCTTGTACAGCCCTGTATGTCATAGTACCGGGTACACAGAGTTGGACCCGTGGAACCACTTTTGCATTTTTTGCAGAATTTTGACCAAACCTGGTCAAAAATAAGTTAATAGTTTGATTTTGTCAAAACTGAATAATAAATCTGTACAAAATTAATGAGTCAGCATGTTGTATTTGATTGATTTTTCCATGAAATGATTCAGAAAACTAAATGTATGAAAAACTGAATTGCAGAACAGTCTTAAATCTAGTTCTAATCTTGACTAAATGGATATAGGTCTAATAAGTGACAGTCACTATTAGTAATAGTGACTGTCATAGCAACAGCTTTATTATGCAAAAGATTGTTGAAACAGAATACATATTGTTACTTTTTTGTTTTATATCATAGTGGGGCACAGTAGTGCAGTAGTTAGAGTACTCATCGATCCCATTCTCACTGGCGAGATTATGCGTTTGAATCCTCTTTAGTCTCGAACTGCTATTTTAAGTGGTCCACATTTATCAGAAAGAAAAAATAAGGTGGAGAAAGCTTACTTTTTTGGAAAGAAGGAATATGATAAGATGCTGGGGTGAAGGTTCAAATTTTTTAGATATAGGGAATAAGATGCAATTTGGGAGGTTCACATTTTGGAATTGGAAAAACTAAGTTAGTCTCAGTGTAGAACTGAAACTTGAAATGAAAGGGGCTTCACAAAAAACCCTACACCGGAGTAAAAGCTTAGTCGTTATTCTGGCACAAGCTTCGGGTTTGGATGACCTACAATATTGCAAAGATAAACATGCAATAAAATGCATACTGGTCCCAATCTTCAAGGGAAAAGGTGACATTCAGGAGTGTAAGAACTACTGAGGGATCAAACTCCTGACTTTAAGATATGGGAGAGAGTCATAGACAAGAGGATGAGAAAATGCACAGACATACATGAAAGTCAGTTTGGGTTTATGCCAGGAGGGGTACCACAGATGCGCTTTTCATTCTCAAACAAACAATAGAGAAACACAGGGAGGGACAGAAGGACATCAGAGTGGTATTTATCGACTTGGAGAAAGCATACGATTGGGTACCAAGAGAGGAGATATGGAGATGTGCGAGAGAAAGGAATGTACCGGAAATGTACATCAGACTGATACAGGATATGTACGGGGGTGTGAGACAAAGGTACACAGTGTGGCTGGTGAAAGCAGCAACTTTGGGGTAGAGGTTGGGTTGCACCAAGGATCTGCATTGAGTCCATACCTGTTCCTCATATTGATGGACGTCTTGATGGAGAAGGTGAGAAAAGATGCACCAGAATCAATGATGTTTGCAGATGACATTGGGCTGTGTGGAGGAAAGGAGGTAGACATGACAGAGTACCTAAAGACATGGAGGAAGGCACTGGAAGAGAGAGGAATGAGGGTTAGTCGACCGAAAACCCAATTCATGGAGTTCATGTTCGAACGGAATGAGGAGATAGACAGACCAATTGTAAAGATACTGGGAGACGAGCTGGAAAAAGTGACACACTTCAAATAACTAGGGTCAGTCGTGGAAGAGAGAGGAGGCATGGAAACAGAGATCAAACAGAGAGTGAGTGCACCTTGGAGAAATTGGAAGAAATGCAGTGGAGTGTTGTGCGACAGGAGGATGCCAGTGAAGTTGAAGATCTATAAAACAGTAGTCAGGCCAGCAATGCTGTACGGGGCTGAGACCTGGGCAACAACGAAAGGACAAGAAACAAGGATAGAGACGAATCGGATGAGGATGCTGAGGTGAATGTGTGGAGTAACAAAGAAAGATAAGATCCGAAACGAATATATTAGAGGAGCAACGAGAGTGACACAAGCATCCAAAAAGATAACAGAGAAACAACTGAAATGGTATGGGCATGTGATGCGAAGGGAAGAGGAGCACATAGTGAGAAGAGTGCTAAATGCACAGATACCAGGAAGAAGAAGGAGAGGACGACCGAAGACCAGATGGAAAGACACATGCAGAAGAGACATGGAAATAGTGGGTCTGAGTGCAGATGTGGTGATGGACAGGGCGACATGGAGAAAGAAAATTACCAACCATACCGACGACCCCAGATGACGGGAAAAGTCAGAGAAAAAGAAACATGCAATCAAACTGGAAGAGAATGGAATATTCAACTCCGTGCAGGACAGTAGTCTAAGACTCAACTATGTCTAAGTCTAAGACTATGTTACAACTTACAGATCCGTGCGGCGAACTCTCATGGTAATTGACTCCAGTGCTCTGACACCACGTTTTTAACATTTTAACTATTTTTAAGAGAGCATACGCCGCCTCCCAAAGCCCATCAGCTTCGTTGGACTTTTAACGCCCTGTAACAGTGTAAGTTGTAACTATAATTTAAAATTATGTGTACAGTCCAGTATTTGGAATAAAAATTGACTTATTATCGCCCATATACTTCGCGCATAACATAAAAGTAATACACACCCGGTTCTGGTAAATCGTCAAATAAGTCCATCGCGCTAAGTTTGTTTTCTAGGCAAAGCTGATATTATTTTGTAATGTCAATCGTCTTCAGTAACTAACAGTTGTACCAAAAATATAATTATATTTCAAACATTCGCTAGAGGTCGCTGCAGCTAACAATGAGTCTTGCCCTCTGCAGGATTATTTAGCAAAAGGTGTGAGGTGTACGCTGAGATCCAAAAATATCAGGCCCATACCAGTGGGGGGAGGGGGGCTGGTATGCATCGTACTGCGTTCGCACTTGACACCCCCGCTGAGGTTAAATCGGGGTGGGAGGAATGGGGGAGGGAAATTTGGGGTACGGACAGTTGTCCAGTGGACAGTTGCCCAGTGGTCAAATGAAAACGTGGACAGTTGCTCAGTGGCAAACAATTCCATAAATGTAATAAAATCATGAAATGTAATAAATAAATTTGACATTAATATTATTTAATATATTATTTATATTATTATATTCCTTAATTTGGGATTATATTCTTTGTTAGATCATTGACATAATATAGAATTAAATTCTTTGTTAGATAATTGACATAATTTAGGATTAAATTATTGTTTTGTTAATTAACATAGAACAGTTTGCCCCAGCTTTTAATTGTACGCGGCTTCTGAAGCCAGTCACAATGCAATTGGGGTTACCCTGTATATAGGACATTACAATCAGAATGTACATCACATGCCTGCAGTGGATCTCTGAGGCTGAGCTACGTACTCCAAGTTGGCATAAGCTGCTTTAAAACATATAAATATTATACTGATATCAAAAAAGTACTTTTAGTTATTACATTTATGGAAATTGTTTTGTCACTGAGCAAGTGTCCACTTTTGTATTTGACCACTGGGTAAGTGCCCACTGGGCAACTGACCGCTGAGCGACTGTCCACTGGGCAACTGTTCACTGGGCAACTGTTCTATACTCTTCCTCGGCAACTCTTTGACTACTACGTAGAAGAGGAGGTTTCAATGTAAATTCAAGGTAAATGTTCCGAGTGTAGGACAGTTGCCCAGTGGACAGTTGCTCACTGCAGCGGTCATGATACAGTTGCACAGGGAGTCAAACACTGACTCTTGTAATTCTCCGCCATGTTGTGTCCCTTGAATTGGTTGATGTTTTTGAACATACCGCTGCTTCCGGAAGACTAATTCTACATGTGTAGGCCCTATATCTAATCATGAGTGTACTTTTGTTATGTTGAATGGGTGCCCTTTTCAGCAATGGCGTAGTGACCCGGGGGAGGGCGCGAATCGACTGTCAACTTATTATAGCTGCCATTTTTTTTTAAATCCGGGCGATTCATCAGCGGTTCAGCACGATACCCGTGTTGTGCTGTCTTGTCGCGTTGTCTCGGATCTTGACATCGGAAGACGGGAAGGGGTGCTGTTGGAGATCTTTCCCCGGAAATTCGGCGGATCAGCATGTCTCATCATGTCTTCCGCGGTGTCGCGCTGTCTCGAAGACGGGAGGGGGATGTTGTTGGAGATTTTCAGCGAAAATCCGAGAGATTTGCATGTATTCCGGGAGACCGGGAGATACATAAAAAAAATCCGGGAGACTCCCGGAAATTCCGGGAGAGTTGGCAGGTCCAATCAGTGGATAAAAGCAGAAGCTGAAGAAGAGGTGAAAGGACAGGCGGCGCGGCGAAGAATAATTTTCAATAGCACGCCCCCCATGCTTGCTCCATGGCGTCGTAGTGTAAAGCCAAAGCGGTGACTACGTACTAGGAGATTTTCTTGACTTCAGTAAAGCTTTCGATACAGTTGACCATTAAATATTACTTAATAAACTAGAACATTATTGTATTAGAGGAAGAGCACGTGCCTGACTGGAAAGTTATTTGTCTAATAGAACGCAATATGTTTTATTTGATGGAGTAAAATCGAACATTCAGTCTATATGCTGTGGTGGCCCACATGGATCAATAATAGGGTCACTATTATTCATAATCTATATTAACGACATTGTTAACGTATCATATATCTTATTTCCTGTTATATTTGTTGATGATACAACTGTTTTTTGTCAATGGTAACAGTCTTAGCGAGCTAGAAACTGTCATGAACCAAGAACTGCAAAAATAGTTATTTGGTTAAAGTAAGAAACTATCTTTAAATATCAGTAAACACATTTTATTGTCTTCAAGTCAGTAAATAAAAAGGTATCCAATCCAATTGTCATCCTTATTGATGGACTACAAATTACTCAAGTAGAAAACACAAAATTCTTAGGAATTTTAATCGATGCTAATTTGTCCTGGTCTTTTTATATACAGTATATAAAACCTAAAAAGCTGTTGGAATATTAAGTAAAGCTAGCAAAACCCTGAGTAGATCATCCCTTGTAACATTATACTATATATTTTTATATCCATATCTAACGTATTGTGGCGAAGTGTGGGGAGGAGCATATAATACACATCTTAGTTCTCTGTTCAAATTGCAAAAGTATGCAATTCGGTTAATAGTGTCAGCTCCACACAGAGTGCACACAGAACAACTCTTCAAGAAGGTGTCCATTTTCCAATACGAAAAATCTACGAATACATGTTTGCGCTGTTTATGTACAATGGCCACGCAGTGCAGAATTACTACATGTGCCGATTTCAAAAAGTAATGTATTATATAAAACCATTAGATATCGAGGTGTTAAATTATGGAACTATATGGCGACAACAGTGGATTGTAATTGTAATTATGCATTAGCAACGTTTAAACGTCAACTCAAGACATTTTTGCTGGTAAATAATAATAATGACTTATATAAATAACATTCTTTGTTGCAATTGTAAATGAAGTATTCATGAAAATAATACTGCTGTGATTCATGTTGCTGTTTTTTCTTCTTTCTTCAATCACACAAATTGTTATCTTGCACCATGAAATTTACATATGTATCACACGTATTGTGAGGGCTAATCAGCCACTCGTGGCTTTATACCCTCATTACAGAAACCATGGCAATCTATGTATGTAATTGATTGGAATGTATCATAGTTTCTGTAATAGAATAATAATTATTATTATATTTTCAAAACACTACCGTAGTGTTTTGAGCGTACCCTACTGGGGTTATTTGTGGTTAGGGTTAAACTCCCAACTATTACACCGACGATGGCCCTGTGTAAGTAATACTTATGAATCAATATGTCGAGAAATATGTTTAGTTTTACTAATCTAGATATATCCAGCCAGTAATTACACTAACATCATCATTATTGTATATACTTAAGCCTACTAAGATGTATTTAGGATCTGCGGGG
Source organism: Paraescarpia echinospica (assembly GCA_020002185.1). Classification (NCBI taxonomy): domain Eukaryota; kingdom Metazoa; phylum Annelida; class Polychaeta; order Sabellida; family Siboglinidae; genus Paraescarpia; species Paraescarpia echinospica. Next base: position 32,808,737 of record CM034537.1, on the reverse strand, counting down.
AACAAAGTGATACGTAAGCATCAAGACCATCTCCATAGCTATTAACTTCGGCCACCCCCACAATATTTGGAATATATGTATATTATGCACATCCCCGGAGACACACGACCTCCCATCAAGTGAGACGTATTTTATGGATGGCCCCAAACACATAGAAATTGAAAAAGAATTCGGGAAAGAATTGTAAGGTTAGTGTTTTGAACTTAACAGTAATGTTTTGAGCGTACGCTTACTTACTACACTGTGGCTACTTATCAGAGCACTCTTCAAGGGGAAATGAAACGCAGCTGTTTCGAGCTTGTCTACTCCAGGGCTTTATACGGCTTTAGTTGCTACTGATTTTTCAATACTACTGTCGTAGTAATCCCAATATTCTGGAGGGACTCCTTTGTTGTCTCAACGGAGTTAGTGAACTTTCCCTTTGCTATCAACAAGAGACTGACAATGTCATGTGTGTGGTGTGTGTGTGGTGTGTGTGGTGTGTGTGTGGTGTGTGTGTGGTGTGTGTGTGTGTGTGGTGTGTGTGGTGTGTGGTGTGTGTGTGGTGTGTGGTGTGTGGTGTGTGTGTGGTGTGTGTGGTGTGTGTGTGTGTGTGTGTGTGTGTGTGTGTGTGTGTGTGTGGTGTGTGTGTGTGGTGTGTGTGTGTGTGTGTGTGTGTGTGTGTGGTGTGTGTGTGGTGTGTGTGTGTGTGTGTGTGTGTGTGTGCTGTGTGCGTGTGTGTGTGTGTGTGTGTGTGTGTGTGTGTGTGTGTGTGTGTGTGTGTGTGTGTGTGTGTGTGTGTGTGTGTGTGTGTGTGTGTGTGTGTGTGTGTGTGACTTAATGTCCTCACTTATCGATCATACTGTGCCGGATACTCATCACGTGACGTGCTTTGTTTTTACATAACTACCATACGTACATACGACGCCGAAGTGCTTGAACGTGTTTTATGACGCCTTTCAGATGTGGCCAACGTACATTTCCACCTAGATCCTCCTGTCTCCACTGTACGAAGATCAGCAGAACACGAATTGCATGAAATCCTGGGTCGCCTGATGACACACGATCGTTCGTTGGCCGACGTCATCCTCGTTCCGAGGTACCGCCGTTGATGACGACAGGGCTGTTTGCAGAAAGGATTGTTCACGAACTGCGACGGAAAGAGACTAGACGTCCGATATGTTGAAGTTGACGAACCTTACGGAGATTGTGATATAAGTTATAATTATTGGACGTTAATAATTAAGGTCTGGGTTAGTGCAATTTATTTTAGGAAATCGTGGTGGGGAAGAGAGTAAACTCATTTCGTTTTTCGTAGCATTTAATTGGCAATTGTCATATTGATCACCTCCTTCCCCTAATAGGATTTTGAGGTTGGGAGGCCAGATTGTGAACTCGTTGTTTAGTTATCACAAAAACAACATTGTTGTTACCTGGGGTGACACGACGTTGTTTTGGTAAAACAAGGGAGCTGAGGGAGCCGTTTTACACCGTCGTGATATCATACTGAATGACCCCGCTTCTATATACGAAGTTGGGTATATCTATTGTAACTTTTATTGAGTTCCAACATTTCATGATGACTGACGAAGTTGCGACATTCACGTAAATTAAGGCCGGGATACACTGGCACTTTCGTCCGACCCGACCAGACCAAACCAGACCAAACTAGACTCACTCCGACTGCAGTGTATACGCTACACCGGCTGTCATGTAATCATGGAAACTTACGAATACGTCGGACAGACACCGACTAGCCAGACGTAGTCGAAAGTTTTTTCTTCGAGTATAGCGCAGTCAGTGTCAGTCGGTGTAGCGTATATGCTGCAGTCGGGGTTGGTCTGGTCTGGTTTGTTCTGATCTGATCTGATCTAGTCGGGTCGTGCGAAAAGTTTCAGAGTATCCCGGCATTTACATCAGCAACGAGTAAAACCGATATTTCGATTTATCCAACAAGTACACATTGCCGCATGTGAAATGTCACATTGCATGTGACCTAGCTAGACCAAGGTCGGAATCGTTGCAGCTGATCGCCAAAATGCGACAGCGAAGTGCTTGAACGTGGGGGCGCGCGATAGTGTAGTGGTTAGCACATCCGCCTGACATGCCGGCGACCCGAGTTCAATACCCAGACCGGGCAGGTATGGTATATATTTGGTGTAAAAACCTGGCTCTCAACATTGGGGACTGTGTATCCCTCGTGACTCGGAGATCACGTTAATGTCGGTCCCGTCTCAATTTGGGACGTAAAAGAACCACTGAGGACGACAAGCATCCTGGCAGTCACCACCCTAATTGCCAGCATAGAAAGGTCGGCTTGGCGATAATGTTCTGAAAAAGGCTGACTAGTTGAATGAGACCTCATAAGATCATAGCATTGTAACCACAATAATACAGACTAGTCAGTTAATAGAACGTTGCCGAGTGCTGGAAAGAACTAGAACCTTCCGACCGAGTTGTTTAAGGGAAGGCCATCTTAGGCGGTGGACCGTCTTACCCCACCTTCCTCGCTACCAATCCAGAACAATTAACCGGTGAGTCGCACTTTGCACAAATAGTAACGAAATGTACTATTTATTGCTAACTTGTAAGTTTCAAATTGACGGATGCTAAATAGTATTAAAACATATTCAGTAATGTGACTGCACTCAGCCAGCATTCAAAGACTCGGCCGAACCATAATAATTATTACTGACTCGTTCCAAGCGGTGCAGTTAACTTAACCAAAATTTAATCAGTTGGGCGTTGGAGTCTACAAGTGTGGGCATCTATGACTATTTACATTTCATTGCGTCAATTTTGCGGGTGCAATCGTAACGTAATTGTGAAGCGTGCGCCAAATCGAATCCCACCATCGTCACCGTTTGTAAAGGTTGTAATAATAAAACGACAGACACGCTGGTTTTAATCTCCAACTTGTAATAAAACGAACAAACATGTAACTATTAGGCCTATTGATAAGACACTTGCGACATTTTCAGCAAGTTAAAATAATCTATATCTCGACTGGTAGCGATTACTGGGCCTAATGTCTCGGTTAATGATGACACCGTATAATGGGAAGAAGAACTTAATCCAGATGTTTGGGCATTTAAGCTGCCCACTTTGCCACCTTAGGCTGTTCCTGCAGGTTCAGCGCCCGTTTCTTTAATTCTACACACAACCTGTCCTTCCCTTGTAATGTCATATTTGGTCGAAAGGTCGCTATGAATTGCCACCTCAGAAACGCTGCTAAGGTCGGTCGGCCGTAGCTGTCCTTCCATTTGGGAGGCATTGGCATCTCCTTCTTGGATTCAGTGTGGACGGGCGCGGACCTGCCGCGTTGCTGTGTGATGGGCATGTTCACGAGACAGCGGCGGGGCGGCGCTGTGAAGGGACGGGGCCTCAACCACTCGGGATCTCGGCCCATTTCCGCCTCACCACTCCTCTCCGTCGTGTCGACGTCTGGACTTGGTGAAGGAAGTTTCTGGTTCTTTACCAACTCGAGGAAGCACATCTCGAATTTCGGGTTAGTTTCGCCTAACCGACTGGCGCCCCGGGTGCGGTGGTAGGGAAAGCCGTGGCTGTCGTAGGTTGGACTTGCCAGACGGTGTCTGCGCGGCTGTCGGTGATCACGCAACATACGCTGCTCGGCCAACTCCGCGGTCAGTTGGTCCATGTACTTGTCGCACTTGTCGAACGAATGCGTGAATACCGGATGTAGAACGGAGTCTTTCTGTGACACTTTCGGCCACGGTACGTTTGTCAGCTGACGAAGCATGGCTTCTTGTTTAGCGTTGTTGCTCAGTACCTGCTCGACGAAGTCACGATGGATCATTGGATCTCCCGACGAAAACACCATGGGGGCTGTAGCAGGTCGCGAAAGTTTTGAGCTCGCCGGTCGGAGAGCGCCGCCATCAAATTGCCCCGGTCTTCGTCTCTGTGAGGCGTACGCTATGACCCTTTGGTGCATCTCGTTATGCACCTTCGGTTGCAAACATGGTGCCGAGGCTGGGCACTGTTTCATTGCCATCTTGTCTTTTCGTGTTACCGGGGCAGTCACCGGACGTCCACTAGGTATCGTCTTCATCTGCTGCTGGAGCCAATCCCTTCTCATTTTCTCCGTCGCCATCATCTGTATACGAGACTGTGGACATAATACTTCCGGGTCTCTGCGTGTAGTAGGACGCCTGGATGCTTTCGATGCAGCGCCAAGCGCGCGGTAGTGCGATGTACATACCCGTTCCGCCGACGTTAGTTTCAGTGTGCTCCCACACCATGCACTTTGTGGATCCATCTGTTCGATTCAGTGCGGGCCTCTTTGGGTGCAAATCCCGGAGAAATACCGTTTCATGTCACGTGTATAAAATAATTTTTTACAGACGTTGACAGTTCAAAAAAGTGTTTTCAATATGCACACAGTTAACAATTCAGTTGGTTGTGTAACGTTCATGAAAATGTTTTTTTTCTCGAACGCGCCGAGACAATAGCAGGAAACGTAAACCTGTCGCGGTATGTTCATTAAAACACGTCACAGTATCGCTAGCACACGCGACATGGCGGTCACGGCCAAAGCCCGTGTATCAATACATGACGGTCCAACGTGCGCTGTTCGCCCTGTTCGAAAAAGTACGTCCATGGAGCCGTTAGCCCGCCAGTCTGGAGGTGCTCCAAGCCAGAACATATATGAACTGATGGTCCCACAGGCTCATGCTCAGCCTCCAAAATGGCTGACAAAAACGTCCATTGTAGACGCCATATTCTCGCTAGGTGATGCTTCCTGTCTAAATATAGGCTCCTTGGTCACTGCCGACGGCCGCACGTAAATGCCGGGATACACTGGCTCTTTTCGCCCGACCAGACCAGACTAGACCGCATCAGACCCCACCAGACCCCACCAGACTCCCTCTATTGCAATATATCAAATTCACCTATATACATATACAGATAGATACACCTACCGACACTCACTGAGCTATACTCGAAGCCGCCGTGACGTAATAATCACGTAAATTTGACAATTTTCCACTAAGTCAATAGTAGTCTGGGGCTAGTCGGTGTCGGTCGGACATAGTTTAGTCTGGTCTGCTCTAGTCGGACGCCTTAACGTACGACACCCATTGATCTTTGTAAAGAATTCGTCTCATGTCCAATTAACTAATAATAACAGCCTAACGACCCTGCACACAGGTGCCAATTTGTCGGGATGAAAATTAACAAAAACGCTGTAATCCACAATAATGAGATCACTTTTCTGGATCATAAGGTGATCAGTGAAGGCCTCGAGATTGATCTTGAGAACGAACGTTGACGCAATCTTGTGTGGTGTTGCGTGGTGCTAGAATACACAGGAACGACAAACGGCAACTAGTTAACACATGTATTCGCCAGCACACTACAATAATAACCCGTTTCGATCCAAATAGACGGAAAGGTGAGCACGTTAAACGGGTAGCCGGAAACGGGAATACACTACATCTCCCTTTTGTTTTACTTCAAAGAGTCATTGTTCGCACGATTAGTGCTTTTGCACTCTCCTAGCCAGTGGGGTTTATTATGCCCATTGATCTGGCAGGAGCAAACACACCAACAGGCTATTTCTTCACATAGTCTTTCATCCACGCTGGTTCCACCCTGGCAAGCACTGGGCACGCGGACAGCCCAGTAGGCGTGTCATGCATCACCGGCGCGTCTGGCTTCGCTCCCTCTGTCATCACATCTTCCTCATTTCCGACATCCGAGTCGACGACAACAGGCGCCACTGTACGTTCTCCGTCCATCACCGGGCTGCTGTTCAGCTTATTCATATGTGCAATGTTTCTCATCTTTCGCAGCTCGTCTCCTCTCTGGATAGTCACGTCATTGCCCTCACGGTCGACGACTTCATACGGCTCTGCCTCAAACAGTGTGGTTAGCTTGTTTTTCTTGGTTTGCCTGAGTATCACTTGGTCGCCAACCTCGATGTCGCTAACTTTAGCACCTCTTTCCTTGTTAGCATACCATTTCTCGTGTCTTTTCCTCCGCGCATCTCTCTCTCTCTCTCTCTCTCTCTCTCTCTCTCTCTCTCTCTCTCTCTCTCTCACACTCACTCGAACTTGCACCTGCTACTGCTTTAATGACACGTTTAGATAACAGAAACTTATTGAAGCCGAAAAACATTCAATAATGAAACCATTTTGTTTGCACCATAAATCTAGCTGCTATTTCCATTAGCAGTATAAATACATTATACATCACGTGAAGTAATGTACAATATTAAAATAGCATAGGTGGTGATGTACTTTCCTATCTACATAAGGTTTAGTTTTAGTTTGAAAAATGTAGATGTATAAAGAGCATGATAACATTATTGTCGACAAAATATATTGCATCAGTGTAACAGCATATTTTATTTTGTACTGGGAGTGCAATAATTATTTGTTCTGTCCATCATTTAGAGTATAATATATTGAATTTGTTTCTGCCGTACTCTCGTTTCGATGACAAATAAAATGGCCATTGTATGATGGAAATAAAGTTATAAAATTACAAAATTTTAAAAGTAACACATATTTTAAAACGCTGTTTTCAGTCATCATTGATGTACTTAACTCAAGAAGATCCCTAAAACATGTTGAAGGTTGTGGAACATTTATATTTTATGAATTTTCTAAATTATTGTAAAAGCAACTTTGTTAGCACCTTTTTATACACTACTCCCAGTATAGTTCAATTAACACAAACTTGTTTAAATTTTTTTGAAGAATATGCTGTAGAACACAATCCAAACATGATGAGCATAAGAAAGCATAACTTTTATTATGTACTCCCTATTTTGCAACATAATGACGGGATGTTGTGCATTTGGATGCATAAATCGATCGATTGCACAAATCCATTTGAAACATGTAGTGATGTACATATTCCCAACAGAAGCCACACGGAACTATGTCAGACATCGTCTTCACTACTGTGTCAGTTGACACATGCATTTGAAACACGATGTGGTGTACAGCTTCCCAGTAGATGCCACACAGAACAGAATTGGGCAGAACAAAGTCAGGCACCATCTTATGTCAGGTGACCTATTGTCCAATTAATGGCATTGTTGAATAGAGCTCTTAAATTTCTTCTTTCCATCATTGGTGCCCAAGTGCACAAGAATAGATCCCGCGTTGCCATTACCCATGACCTGGCCTACTCTTTCTGTGACATCCTCTATCTTTGCCCCTGGTAGACATACAGTGATATATTCCCCTTGTTTATTGTCTTGTCCAACTTCCCGATAACAGAATCCCTATTGGCCACTCGCAGTTTCCTCTCTTTCCCCTTATCTACTGCATCTCCATAACTCTTGCGTTCCTTCTGTAGCAGCTCCTCAACACCGATCTGTTTACCTTTCTTTTACTGCATACTCTGTCTTCTTCCGTCTGTCTTCTTCTGTCTGTCTTCTTCTCGGTCTTTCATTTCACAGTCTTACCAACTGCCTATGTGGTATCTACCTCTTCACCACCTGTATCGCTGTCGCGTCTCTCCTCATTTTTACTAATAACCTAACTATAAATAGCACAGAAACCTGTTCTGGTATACTGTATACAGATATATCTGATCATTTTCCTGTCTTCTATGTCGATAACAATAGTTGTTCAACTTATGTAGACACTAAACTAACACTAACTAAAAGGCTTTATACCGATCAGAACATAGCAAAGTTTGCAACAAGTCTAATTAACGCTGACTGGTCTCTTGTTACTTCTGAGCTTGATGACCCACACAATGCATATGCTGCTTTCTATTCACAGTTTGGTAAGCATTATCTTAACTGCGTTCCTGAAGTAAAGATTAAACCAAACATTACAGTAATAGGAAACCATAGCTATCACATGGGCTAAATACCTCCGTAAAATTTAAAAATAAATTATTCGCCTACTACAAAGATAGAAATCACTATCAACAGTTATTAAAGCAAAAGTAATCAAATCTTCCCAAACCATGGCAACTTATTAAACAAATAATCAATAAAAAAAACCTCACCAATCTCCGAAGATAACTATTAATAATCAATTAATAACCGATAAAAAAGTAATTGCCAATTACTTCAATAATTATTATGTTAAGGTTGGACCATCGTTGGCTGAAAGGATTACCAAAAATGTTATTGACCCGTCAATATATATTAAGCATCGAAACTTCCATACAATATTTATCTCCTCAGTTGAACTGAATGAAGTAGAAACTATAATCAAACATCTAAAAATATAAAGTCCTGGTTGAGACTTAATAACTCCACATATTGTTAAATTAACATATCATACTTTCCTACTTCCTTTACCACATGTTATTAAGTTATCGTTAACTAAAGGTATTTTTCCAGACGACATGAAAAGAGCAAAAGTGATCCCGATATACAAAGGCGGTGACAAGACACTCGTAAACAATTACCGTCGAATATAGAAAAAATGATGTACAACAGATGAACTTCTTTCATAAACAAACGTAACATCTTATATGATTACCAGTTTGGATTTAGGAAGAAGCATTCTGCAAATATGGCTCTTGTGCAATTAGTAGATAACATTTCCACAGCTATAAATGATGGTGACTACGTACTAGGAGTTTTTCTTGACTTCAGATACAGTTGACCATTAACTATTACTTAATAAACTAGAACATTATTGTATTAGAGGAAGAGCACATGACTGGCTGGAAAGTTATTTGTCTAATAGAACGCAATATGTTTTATTTGATGGAGTAAAATCGAACATTCAGTCTATATGCTGTGGTGGCCCACATGGATCAATAATAGGGTCAATGTTATTCATAATCTATATTAACGACATTGTTAACGTATCAGATATCTTATTTCCTGTTATATTTGTTGATGATACAAATGTTTTTTGTCAATGGTAACAGTCTTAGCGAGCTAGAAACTGTCATGAATCAAGAACTGCAAAAATTAGTTATTTGGTTAAAGTAATAAACTATCTTTAAATATCAGTAAAACACATTTTATTGTCTTCAAGTCAGTAAATAAAAAGGTATCTATGATGGCCGAGAAGGGTCATCGCGTTTTTGTGTGGCAACCTGCAGCGCCATGGGGCGATGACGCGATGCGCTATGCGATGGGCGATGCGATGAGCGATGCGCTGGGCGATGGACGATGCGATGGACGATCGATGCGCGATGCGATGCGCGATGCAATACGCGATGCGATGCGCGATGCGATGCGCGATGCGCGATGAGATGTGCGATACGATGCGATGGTATACATTATAAAGGTGCTGATGATGCTGACTGTACGTATACGGTTACATATATATCTGATTTGCGCACAGAATTTGTTGTGTTCGTACTTCTAAATGTTGTGACGAAAGTCTGGGGCAAACATATTTCATAACATGACATATATGTACTTCTTCTACCGCTCAGTTTTAATTGTTTCCGTAGATCCACATGGCGTGTCCTATAATTACTGGTTAACGATTTGCCGTTAAATACTGGAAGGACAATTGGTTTCTCATTCTACCATGCGCAACGGTCAACACATTTTCTTTAGACGACCAATTTGTAATTAAACAGACTGAAACGATCACAAACAATTGCTAAGAAAGCTCATGTTAAATGTATGATTATTTAAAAAATATTAAAAAAATCGTATTGTCAACGCGGATTTGAAATACCGCATGAAAATGTCTGTATTGTTATCTGTCATGTTTACCAGTTAAAATTCGCCACTTATGACATGTATTGCGTTTCAGCAGTGACGTGTGGTGCAAGTCCCTGGAAGACTAACTCAGTGGTAACGCCGCTACAGCCTCAATCACGGGGTTTCCTGCACATCCTCTTCATGTGTCTGATGTCTTCCTTGGCGGCTTCGACTTTGTAGTCTACAGTAGATATAGCGTTTTACACTAGTAAATTGTTATAACATACATTGTATAACAGTACAAATGTTTCAATCAAACTTAGGGAAGACAACAACTATATTATCAATATCAATGTTTGTGTTTAAAAACATTGCTTAAATCGATGCTGTCTGTAGAACAATAGCCTTGTCTAAAACTAAACAGAGGTTGTTGTAAAAAAATATTATAGTACCCTATGTTTAATAAGGTGAAGCTAATTTTCTACTTTACTGTTCATTTGTAAATATAAATTTCTCACTGTATACTAATTGTTCATAATGTTCTCTCACTCCTATTTTGCATGTTTTAATAACGTAAACTATATTAACTTTATTTTACATACTGTAATGATGTACATACATCTGTTTGCGTAATGGTACTGTTGTGATTAAAAAAAAAGGTTCCTATCGCTCCGCCAGGGATCTTTGGGATGAATACAATTATTAAATATGTACGTCAAATATGCACGGTAAACTTGAAATGCCTTATACGTATGTGTGCAAATTGCACAGCATTAATGTACATTAATTTAAATGCTGCGTTACCATAAATCTCTGGCAAGAAATACAGCAGGTCTGGTTTTCCTCGGATGACCGTATCGCTTGTGCGTCTTACGCTCGTTCGTTTTTGATAAGTGCCAACTATACTCTGTGTTAATGATTTCTCTTAAAACTTGTGGTGCAAACAAATTTAACGAGTATGCACAAAGAAGCACGGTGTTTCAGAAGTGTGTACAATATATTACTTATTGTATGTTAATATAATCGTCGATTGAAATTATTCCTTGAGACTCGTAGTATTTCATCATTCAGTTTTTAAGAAAGATACTTCTCATATATTCATCATGTTTTCACTGTAATTTCACTGTAATTGTTGTATATATATGTATATATATATAATTGACGCGTGATATGTGTTTACGAAAGCAAAACGTGATGCTAATTACTATGACCATGCATACCGCTGATACCGTACATACTTGTGATAATGTAATTTCGTATTTACAATGAATAAATAATGTAAACCAATACTCATTCAATATTTTTATTGTTGAGGTGTATACTCTTGGTTTCTATGGGAACTTCCATAGACAACAACATGTCTTACGACATATTATCAAGGTGATCCATCTGAACGATTGTCCTCCAAAAACACATTCGCCTTTCCTCGTCCCATTCTGATACACCTTAAAGGAAATAAAAACAAGGCATTAGCTAAAATCCGTTTTCCATGTGTACAGAAAGTTTAATATTGCATGTAACATTCGAGAACATTTAAAAAATACAGAAAAATACATTGGTAGCATAAATTCGATTTTAAACCCGTTTGTGTAGCGATTCCCGCGGAAAATAAAAATTTAATGAGCTAGGCGATAACGTGGTATCTTAACCTCACACATGACTCACACTCGCAACAGGCCGACCCTTTCTATGCATTCAGAGCATGTTTACATGGATATTGTTGGGGTCGAAACGAGCGTCAGAATGAGTTGTTATGCAATAATCCGATGTAATACAAACACTAGTCATCATAGAGGAACAAGCAGTTATCTTACGGTTCCACATGAATTCAATTTTATTCAAAACAATGAATGCGAATGAGCCTACAAGTTAGGTATGTCAACAACAAAATAGAATATGTTATATCATCATTTAAATAGTGCTACATGATGGATAATGATATGTAGTTTACTACCCTTTTTGAATTGTTTTGATATCTTCAATATTTGCGGCGCTATTCAACTTTTAAATCTTAAAATGGTGGCATTTTTTGTCTATTGGTTTTCAGTCCATTTCTTGTGCACAGTCTGCACGAGGACTGCATTTATTTGATTGGAAAATAGTAATAACATTGGAACCTTTTAACTTACGTATGTGAAATCAAAAATGGTGCAACCCTTAAGGAAATGTCAATTTTTGGTGACCTTGACTTGACCTTCACAGTTGACCTACATTCCACTTTTGACGTAGATTTGGTCCACAGCATGGGATTAATTCTTATTAATGACATCATTTAGCTGAAAATAAATTAATTAGGTAATGAGCACTGTTAACGTTTGAAGTATGAATATTGCCATTATAATTAATTTAATACTATGCAACCTTTAAACGGCTATTAGAACTTGACCTATTTATTTGACCTATATTTCACATTTGACCTATATACCTGAATTTATGGCATAATTAATTCATACATGTACCCACTGGATGAATCATGATACAACCCTTTAGGAAATTTCAATTTTGGTGACCTTGCCTTGACCTTCACACTTGACCTACATTCCATTTTGACCTAGATTTGACCTACATACTGGGATTAATTCCATATAAATGACATAATTTAGGTGAAAATGAATTAAGAAATTGGCAATTATCATTTGGGTGGAAAATTGCTAATATAGTTACTTTAATGCTATGTAAACCTGTAAATGGATATTAGAACATGACCTATTTATTTGACCTATATTTCACATTTGACGTATGTACTGAAATTAATGGCGTAATTAATTAATAAATGTGCACACTGGACGTTTGAGGGATTACAAATGTCAAAGACAATAATACATATAAACTTTAATGAACTGTGACCATGTAAGTACCAATTTTTCATACAACCTACTAGTAGTACAAATTAATTCGAAAGTGGCGCAATCAACGTTTGAGGGATGGAAGTTGTTAATATATAATTTCATGCTATGTAACTTGGTACATGCCTCTTTTAACATGGCCTACTTATTTAAACTAGTGCTCACAGTTGATCTATGAACAGGGACTAGTAGAATAATATTTACCGGACAATTTTGTGTACTAGAGGACCTTTTACTGAACAGTGCCTAGCAGATTTACATTGGACATGTATCACTCCCCTAAATGTTGACCGAATTCAAAATGAGTTCACCATGGAAATAAAAAGAACACATTTTATAGGTCAATCAAGTAATGGTGTGGGAGGTTAAAGTTAACTTGGCTCCTATAACTGAGTGTGAACATTTTTTTACAAAACATGATATTGAAAAAACCATCAAAGCAATTTATTATAACGTAAACAGTGCAGCACCATTCATAATATTTTACAAAGGTTAATGTCCAAAACACCAGGTTTTTATATAAACATCCTAGTAGCGACGTCTACATTTCTCAAAGTCATGTAGCAATGTTCTTCAAGTGTGCGCATTGTTATTCCACGTAAATTTGAGTTGAGCAATGGATATGAAGCGACTATGATGCCAGACACTTCTGCAGAGCTCAAAGAGCTTTGTCAATTCCTGAAGAGTTGACCCATGCGAGCACTTGCCATTATTGACATTGGTGCAGGCCCACAGCTGTTTCCTGTTAGGCAGTCTTGTGCGTAAGTAAGTCAGTAATTTGAAAATTTACTTTACAAATACACTAGCAATTTCTAAATAAATATTCTTAGAATATCTTATCAATGATGATTTCTAATTGAATCAGAATGTAATTTTGAAAGGTAAAGAAAAACAATTGCAAATTTTGAGCTGTATATATATGAATAAAAGGTTGTCTGCCAAGGAGGATTAAGACTTAACATGGATGGTTTATTACATGCAGTTGAAGTTATGTATACAGTGACATCAAAGCCAAAGGTGTTCATCATCAACACAGAAACAAATGATCTAGACAAAGCTGATGCAAGTGAAGTAGTGATATGCCAAATTCTATGTTTTGTAGTTGTGTTTTGAAAAGTAATTTTGATTCATAATGATTGTTTTGGTTGAACTGTTTTTTGAAGTGACAATTTTGAAGATTAAAATATGTATTAGAAAAAATAGTGACAGAGTGTACATGTTGTAGCATGAAGAAAGCAGCTAAACCTGATGTTGGCATCGCTTGAAAGCTATAATAGCTGCTCTCCTCGTGCTACTGACATATATCTTCATACCAATGGTACTCATGTGCACTCCGTCTCTTGCAAAATGCTTTGGAAGAAACAATTCATGATGTGCCCAGAAATTTATTTTATTTGAATCAGTGATCAGCTGGGCTATTCGTGTACTAACAATGTGCCGGGCTTGGTCAAAATCATTTGGAACAACATAATGGCTGCCGGACTTAGGAATTCGTGTTAGAATATGGCATATCACTACCTGTAATACAGAAGGTATTGAAGTCAATTTCTGAGCAAATAACACAATACCTTCTGCCAATTCTTCAGGTGTACAGCCATTGCATAGATCATTCGTTCCTATGTCGATTAAAACAACATTTGGCGCCTCTGCACACACAGCTCCAAATTCACGGAACAAACCACCCAAGGTAAGTCCCCCCTTTCCTAGAAAGACAACCTTGTCAAACATACAAGATAGGAGAAGGTCGGGACAGAAATAGCGGTACTCAGCATTGCTGGTAGACGCTTCTGACATGCGACGCACAAAACTGTGCCCAACGATTAGCAGTTTGGCCTTGCGTGCTTCGGAATCCATTCTGAAAATAAAATAAAAAACATTACATTTCTACATTTTTGTAATACCACACTTTTCTTAGTGCACACAACATCGATATCACTTCGGTGTTGTGATTCACGACAGAAGCCACGTAGAGGCGACAGTGTGAACATTCTGTCCTTGTATGTGAGTATGCAAGATTGTTTGATATATCGTAACTTATCTTTATCTTCACCACCAGAATTCCTGAGTATTTGTGGCATGAAATACAAATCACAACAAGATATTGCGATTCACATAAAAACACCACAAACAAAACAGTAAATATTATTAACATCAACAAAATGGATAGTCAACATGACTATAGACTGAATTATAAAATGTGAATTACAATAATATAGGATTACAGGAATATAGGAATACAGGTGATGTAAATTAAAGTGGAAATATTAACTGTTCGTAATTTCTATCATAAAAATACTGATACAGGCACAATAATAATATACACGTATTACAGTTTATTAACACAACTTACTAAAATTGAACGGTTAAAAATGCGGATTGTTCAGATTAAGAACGTATTCCTTTATTGATTGAAAAGGAAGTAGAGCGCACAGCCACAGTCACAGATGTGACATCAATAGACATTGCCGTAAATGTCAGTTTTTGAAATGTCGTAACTTGTCTTAAAAATATTGATCACTAGAAAACAGTATTGCATATATAACAAATATCCAATCACAACTTTCTAACATTTAACTGATAAAAGTGGGGATGGCACAGATTACAATATCGATCGCGTATACGTTAGAATGGCGCCGCGCCTCAGCGCATACATTATAAACAGCCGCTAATGCGCCGAGCGACATACAAAACGCATCAAACTGGCACGCTACCGGTCATCTAAGATTAGTCTTCCTTGCGTTCCGCATGGATATACAAGATTCATAGTTATACCATATGAAAGCTAGGATTCTAGTTTCACAAAGACACCTAAGCATTTTTTAGATACACGCTAAAATATATAAATATTTTTGTAAGTAAACACAACGCAAAGTTCACCAACCTTAATATTGCCCGGCCGAATACAATGTAACAGATTTTACCCGCCGAGCATCTTCTGATGGCATTCATTGGTCGATATAAATGTCAACAGTAAACAAAATTAGTATGCATATCGAGATCCACGACGTTTTCCGAGACCATGTGATCCAGCAGATCGACTGCGCGGCAAAAAACCTGCGCCATTTCTGGAACGCGTTAAACCGACGCTGAGCGGTGCTGCCCCCCAGCGGATGTTTACATACCTATACAAGTCGACTAGGTTTCGCCGAGCTTGGCCTTGGGCTCGTTTTCCGAATAATTATATCGAATGCAACCAACGGGAGATAATGTACACCAATATACATACATAGCAAACATATATCGTATCCAGCTACAGAAAGTAACGTGTAAAATCTCATAATATCACTAGAATATCGATGTATGAAGGAGGAGTTGTACAATTTATCATAACAACTGAAATCAGTCAGCTAATTTCTGTCGGCCTAGATAGCTTAGTTGCTAAACGCGTTGGTTCCTTGGCGCTTGTTTTACAATCAGGCGACGCTGGTTCAATCATGACAGCAAGCAAACTATTCATTTTCTTTACACTTTTTTTGTTGATGTTTTCACGAAGTAATATAAACCAAATCATTTAGCATACTATGATGCACTGTTTGTAAATATTTATTTTTGTAGTAATTATTTATTCACCACAAAAATGAAAATATGGTCATTATATACAACGATGTTTCTAAATTGTATTTATGCAGACAGATCACAATCTGTTTTCACATATATAATTACAATATATTACTGTACAATATATTTACAATTAACAAATTAGATATCCATTACATTATATTTGTTTGGATAAATAAAATTTAGAAACATCGTTATATAATGACCATATTTTCATTTTTGTGACGAATAAATAATTACTACAAAATAAAAATTATTTACAAACAGTGCATCATAGTATACTAAATTATTTGGTTTATATTACTTCGTGAAAACATCAACAACAAAAGTGTAAAGAAAATCAATAGTTTGCATGCTGTCAGGATTGAACCGATTGTAAAATAAATGACAACTAACCAACGCACCTACCCACTGAGCTAGCGGGACCAGCGGAAATTCTCTGACTGATTTAAGTTGTTATGGTAAATTGTACAACTCCTTCATATATCGATATTCTAGTGATATTATCAGATTATACATGTTACTTTATGTAGCTGGATACAATTTATGTTTGCTATGTATGTTTATTGGTGTACATTATCTCCCGTTGGTCCCAAGCTCGGCGAAACCTAGTCGACTTGTAGGCCCATTCGCATACGTTGTTTTGAATAAAATTCGATTCATGTGGAACCGTAAGATAACTGCTTGTTCCTCTATGATGACTAGTGTTTGTATTACGTCGGAAAATTGCAAAATAACTCATTCTGACGCTCGTTTCGACCCAAAAGCTATACTTGTAAACATGCTCTGAATGCATGGAAAGGGTCGGCCTGATGCGAGTTTAAGTCATAAGTGACGTCACATCTCGGCATCCCGAAAAGCGCGCCAAAAATATGCATATTCGAAAATGTCCGGATGTACAGCATAAAATGTGGAATTTCTAATTCATTGAATTTTTTTGATTTTTTTTGCTTGGTGGACGTGGAAATAGATAGCAGGATGTAATATAACATAAATTCAAGCAATATATGTTTTTATTCCCTTTAACAGCTATGTTACACGGCTGTAACACAACTGAATTTTTTAGGCTAGAGAGCAATGTCGTTTTCTATATGATTCAGCACAAACGAGTATATCAAAATTGTAATTTACACCTGGAAGTGCCGATGCACTAAAGTGGGGGTTAAGTAGCACTTTTGGTTAATTGTATCTCTTGTCTGGCAAGTGGATTACATGATGTATCAAAGTCGATAATCCCTGGGTCAGGAGCTATAATTAGAACAGCACCCCCCCCAAAATTGCAGCAGTGGATTAGAATGATGCTACTTATTTACATCGTCTCGTCGTAGTTGCGCCTGTGGTTAATTCTTTGATATGACTAGTCGACACAATTGTTTCTGAACAAGCATAAGCATGAGACAACTAAGATGGGCAGGGCTTTTAGAGAAAATGGGAGAAGAACGGATGGCAAAGAGAGTAGATGCACAGAGACTGGAAGGGAAAAGGAGGTGAGGAAGAACTAGACTGCGATGGGAAGACTATGGAAAAAGAGATTTTGAAGGATTGGGAGAAAGGTGGAAAACGAGAGCGAACGATCTGGTGGAGAGAGCTATGCAGGATCAGCGAGAGAAATTAGAAAAAAAATCAGACATCGAGCATCGGAATCGAGGCCAGTTTCACCCCTGACAGACAGGGATATATGAGGAGTTCAAATTCATGCTTGTGGAGAGCCTCAATGTAGATATTTGGGGGGTGCAAATCGAGGTTTTTAAAGAGCCTGAAGATGGAGTTATTTTGGCGAGCCTCAATGGGTGTGCAAATTGTGATTTTGGAGAGCCTTAATGTGGCTGTTTTGGCGAGCCTCAAGAGGGGGAGTGCAAATCGAGGTTTTGGAGAGCCTCAACCCACCAAATATCTATTATGTTCCAACGCCATTGTTTTGGGTTTGGCTTTGTTGTCGGGGCTTGAACAAATTCGTGACCTTAGGCAACTCTGGATGCCTTTTATGTTCAACGTTTTAAGTCCATGGTTGATGACTTTGAGTGTGCGTATACGGTTACACATCTTGTTATTGTGCACAAAAGATTATGTGATTGTACTTCTAAATATTATGATATAAGCCTAATTTGATTGAGTTTAGACTAAGATAAATTGGGGCATGCGGGCAATCACTTTAAAGAATATAATCTAGGTTCTCTCACCAAAACCGAAGACCAAAAATGAATTACTTCATAGCATGAGGTGTGTACCTCTTCTACCACTCCCCATTTCATTTTTGGTTTCATCTGAATATCCTTGATCGAAAATATAAACGATAATTTATGTACCTCCACACATGAAAAACAGGGATGTTGATGGCATTTTTCAGTTGAACATTAACCGTGGGCTTTGAAGTATACATTTCTTGAATATTTATTCATTAATGACATTATATATTTTCATAGGTGTACATATCATGTTCATTATGCCTTACATAAATAAAACAATATATATATATATAACTATAATAAAAATAAAATATCTAAATCGTAAACTAAAATAGTATTGTCTCTAATTATTTTACCAAACCTACATATAAAATGCACAAACGAGGTAGCGAATCGTTGTTCCTAGAGAGTAGTTTCATTTTTGCTAAGGGATCATCTCGGAACATCGATGTCCGATATCAAGCGAAATTATTTTGGTTTGGGGGACGGGGGTCTGAGGCAGTTTCATCTGGCGTCGGACATCGACCGACACTCTTAATTATACTGGTATCATCATATTAATGTTAAAAAAATTCGTCTGAGGTGGGGGGCTGAGGCATGATGAAAGTAATTTCGTCTGATATCGGACATCGACGTTCTGAGATGACACCTAAGTGAATCGAATTGTAGACGCACCGCGCGCACCGCGCGCACCGCGCGCACCGTGCACCTCCTAATAGACCTACTACAAGTTAACTTCCTGTCAATTTCGGCTGTTTATTAAGTGGTCCAATAGCGCTGGTAGCCTGATTTGAGTGGTCCTATTTATTGACACCGCGTTATTCGTACTTGTATTTCGGCGCAACGCTGCTTTTATGTGCTACTACGGAACCCAGATTAAGTAATTAAACATCACTGCATTTGTATCGAAGATCGTCTCACGGAATATGTGTCAGTTTTTTCCAGACATGGAAATATTGGGGACCGAGGAGTAAATCAAGAAGCATAAATTATAAAAAGTTTATATTTTAATTTACAGCATAGATAACATGTTTGCATTCTGAACAGATATTATGTCATTAATTAATAAATATAAACAAATAGGCTTCAAAACTGTTGGTCAATGTTAAACTGAGAAATACCTTAACCATCCCTGGTTCATCGTGTCTGCATGCACACAAAATAGTGTTTATATTTGCGATCAGGGATATCCAGATGGAAACAATAATTATTTAACAAATAAAATGTTGAATAGGTACATATTTCATTTTATAAAGTAACCTAGTTCAGTCCCTAGTCTAGTTTTTGCGAAGAGGCTGCCTGCCTGGCACCCGTTTTTGTTTGGCTAAATTCAATCCCAGTAGTTGTCCGAGACAATATTTAGAAGTACAATCACATAATCTTTTGTGCACAATGACTAGATGTGTAACGGTATACGTACAGTCAGCGTCATCAGCCATCATCACATGCTCTGAACACAAAAAGAAATGTGTTTAATACAAATAAATAAAAATGGCTGCCTAAGTCTCGTTTTCGGCGTACGCATGCTCATTGCGGCACTATTATAATGTATACCATCGCATCGCCCATCGCATCGCGTATCGCATCGCGCATCGCATCGCGCATCGCGTATCGCTACGCGCATCGCATCGCGTATCGCGTATCGCGTATCGCATCCCGCATCGCATCGCGCATCGCGTATCGCATCGCGCATCGCGCATCGCGCATCGCGCATCGCATCGCCCATCGCATCGCGTATCGTCCATCGCATCGCGCATCGCATCGCGCATCGTCCATCGCAACGCCCATCGCATCGCGCATCGCTCATCGCATCGCCCATCGCATCGCGCATCGCGTCATTGCCCCATGGCGCTGTAGGTTGCCACACAAAAACGCGATGGCCCTTCTCGGCCATCATAGGCATCCAATCCAATTGTAATCCTTGTTGATGGACTACAAATTACTCAAGTAGAAAACAAAAAATTCTTAGGAATTTTAATCGATGCTAATTTGTCCCGGTCTTTTTAAATACAGTATATAAAACCTAAAATAGCCAAAGCTGTTGGAATTATAAGTAAAGCTAGCAAAACCCTCAGTAGATCATCCCTTGTAACATTATACTATACATTTTTATATCCATATATATCCTATTGTATCGAAGTGTTGGGAGGAGCATATAATACACACCTTAGTTCTCTATTCAAATTACAAAAGTATGCAATTCGGTTAATTATGTCAGCTCCATACAGAGCGCACACAGGTGTCCAATTTCCAATAAGAAAACTACGAATACACGATTGTGCTGTTTATGCACAATGGACACGCAATGCAGAATTACTGTGCCAATTTCAAAAAGTAATGTATTATATAAAACCATTAGATATCGAGGTGTTAAATTATGGAACTATATGGCGACAGCAGTGGATTGTAATTGTAATTATGCATTAGCACCGTTTAAACGTCCACTCAAGAAATGTTTGCTAGTAAATAATATTAATGACTTATATAAACAGCATTCTTTGTTGCAGTTGTAAATGAAGTATTCATGAAAATAATACTGCTGTGATTCATGTTGCTGTTTTTTCTTCTTTCTTCAATCACACAAATTGTTATCTTGCACCACGAAATTTACATATGTATCACACGTATTGTGAGGGCTAATCAGCCACTCGTGGCTTTATACCCTCATTACAGAAACCATGGCAATCTATGTATGTAATTGATTGGAATGTATCATAGTTTCTGTAATAGAATAGTAATTATTATTATACTTTCAAAACACTACCGTAGTGTTTTGAGCGTACCCTACTGGGGTTATTTGTGGTTAGGGTTAAACTCCCAACTATTACACCGACGATGGCCCTGTGTAAGTTATACTTATGAATCAATATGTCGAGAAATATGTTTAGTTTTACTAATCTAGATATATCCAGCCAGTAATTACACTAACATCATCATTATTGTATATACTTAAGCCTACTAAGATGTATTTAGGATCTGCGGGGAACAAATTGATAAATAAGCATCAAGACCATCTCCATAGCTATTAACTTCGGCCACCCCCACAATATTTGGAATATATGTATATTATGCACATCCCCGGACGTTTCCCCGCCGACGATAAAGCAATTAAAAATAGAATGACGCTACCGACACTCGTGTACTCCATGAACTTACTGTCGACACGATGAGGTTTATTAATAACATCAATCTGGTGTCAATAGCTTCGACTTCATTTTTAATCGTTACGTAACCCTTAAAGGGGAAATGAAACGCAGCTGTTTCGAACTTGCCTACTCCAGGGCTTTATATGGCTTTAGTTGCTACTGATTTTTCAGTACTACTGTCGTAGTAATCCCAATATTCTGGAGGGACTCCTTTGTTGTCTCAACGGAGTCAGTGAACTTTCCCTTTGCTATCAACAAGAGACTGACAATGTCATGTGTGTGGTGTGTGTGGTGTGTGTGTGTGTGTGTGTGTGTGTGTGTGTGTGTGTGTGTGTGTGTGTGTGTGTGTGTGTGTGTGTGTGTGTGTGTGTGTGTGTGTGTGTGTGTGTGTGTGTGTGTGTGTGTGTGTGTGTGTGTGTGTGTGTGTGTGTGTGTGTGTGTGTGTGTGTGTGTGTGTGTGTGTGTGTGTGTGTGTGTGTGTGTGTGTGTGTGTGTGTGTGTGTGTGTGTAACTTAATGTCCTCACTCATCGATCAAACTGTGCCGGATACTCATCACGTGACGTGCATTGTTTTTGCATAACCACCATACGTACATAGGACGCCGAAGTGCTTGAACGTGTTTTATAGCGCCTTTCAGATGTGGCCAACGTACATTTCCACCTGGAACCTCTTGTCCCCATTGTACGAAGATCAGCAGAACACGAATTGCATGATATCCTGGGTCGCCTGACGACACACGATCGATCGTTGGCCAACGTCAACCTCGTTCCGAGGTACCGCCGATGATGACGACAGGGCTCTCTGCAGAAAGGATTGTTCGCGAACTGCGACGGAAAGAGACGAGACGTCCGATATGTTGAAGTTGACGAACCTTACGGAGATTGTGATATCAGTTATAATTATTGGACATTAATAATTAAGGTCTGGGTTGGTGCAATTTATTTTAGGCAGTCGTGGTGGGGAAGAGAGTAAACTCATTTCATTTTTCGTAGCATTTAATTGGCAATTGTCATATTGATCACCTCCTTCCCCTAATAGGATTTTGAGGTTGGGAGGCCAGATTGTGAACTCGTTGTTTAGTTATCACAAAAACAACATTGTTGTTACCTGGGGTGACACAACGTTGTTTTGGTAAAACAAGGGAGCTGAGGGAGCCGTTTTACACCGTCGTGATATCATACTGAATGACCCGACCCCACTTGTACGAAGTTGGGTATATCTATTGTAACTTTTAATGAGTTCCAACATTTCATGATGGCTCACAAAGTTGCGACATTCACGTAAATTAAGGCCGGAATACACTGGCACTTTCGTCCGACCTGACCAGACCAAACCAGACCAGACTAGACTCACTCCGACTGCAGTGTGTACGCTCCAACGATTGTCGTGTAATCATGGAAACTTACGAATACGTCGGACAGACACTGACTAGCCAGACGTAGTCGAAAGTTTTTTCTTCGAGTATAGCGCAGTCAGTGTCAGTCGGTGTAGCGTATATGCTGCAGTCGGGGTGGGTCTGGTCTGGTTTGTTCTGATCTGATTTCATCTGGTCGGGTCTTGCAAAATGTCTCAGAGTATCCCGGCATTTACATCAGCAAGGAGTAAAACCGATATTTCGATTTATCCAACAAGTACACATCGCCGCATGTGAAATGTGACCTAGCTAGACCAAGGTCGGAATCGTTGCAGCTGATCGCCAAAACGCGACAGCACTTTACGACCGAGTTGTTTAAGGGGAGGCCATCTTAGGCGGTGGACCGTCTTACCCCACCTTCCTCGCTACCAATCCAGAACAATTAACCGGTGAGTCGCACTTTGCACAAATAGTAACGAAATGTACTATTTATTGCTAACTTGGAAGTTTCAAATTGATGGATGCTAAATAGTATTAAAACATATTCAGTAATGTGACTGCACTCAGCCAGCATTCAAAGACTCAGCCGAACCATAATATTACTGACTCGTTCCAAGCGGTGCAGTTAACTTAACCAAAATTTAATCAGTGGGGCGTTGGAGTCTACAAGTGTGGGCAACTATGACTATTAACGTTTCATTGCGTCAATTTTGCGGGTGCAATCGTAACGTAATTGTCCACCATCGTCACCGTTTGTAAAGGTTGTAATAATAAAACGACAGACACGCTGGTTTTAATCTCCAACTTGTAATAAAACGAACAACCATGTAACTATTAGGCCTATTGATAAGACACTTTCAGCAAGAAAAAATAAGCTATATCTCGACTGGTAGCGATTACTGGGCCTAATGTCTCGGTTAATGATGACTACCGTACAATGGGAAGAAGAACTTAATCCAGATGTTTGGGCATTTAAGCTGCCCACTTTGCCACCTTAGGCTGTTCCTGCAGGTTCAGCGCCCGTTTCTTTAATTCTACACACAACCTGTCCTTCCCTTGTAATGTCATATTTGGTCGAGAGGTCGCTATGAATTGCCACCTCAGAAACGCTGCTAAGGTCGGTCGGCCGTAGCTGTCCTTCCAATTGGGAGGCATTGGTATCTCCTTCTTGGGTTCAGTGTGGACGGGCGCGGACCTGCCGCGTTGCTGTGTGATGGGCATGTTCACGAGACCGCGGCGGGGCGGCGCTGTGAAGGGACGGGGCCTCAACCACTCGGGATCTCGGCCCTTCTCCGCCTCACCACTCCTCTCCGTCGTGTCGACGTCTGGACGTGGTGAAGGAAGTTTCTGGTTCTTCACCAACTCGAGGAAGCACATCTCGAATTTCGGGTTAGTTTCGCCTAGCCGACTGGCGCCCCGGGTCCGGTGGTAGGGAAAGCCACGGCTGTCGTAGTTTGGAGTTGCCAGACGGTGTCTGCGCGGATGTCGGTGATCACGCAACATCCGCTGCTCGGCCAGCTCCGCGTTCAGTTGGTCCATGTACTTGTCGCACTTGTCGAACGAATGCATGTACACCGGATGTAGAACTGAGTCTTTCTGTGACACTTTCGGCTTCGGCCACGGTACGTTTGTCAGCTGACGAAGCATGGCTTCTTGTTTAGCGTTGTTACTCAGTACCTGCTCGACGAAGTCGCGATGGATCATTGGATCTCCCGACGAAAACACCATGGGGGCTGTAGCAGGTCGCGAAGGTTTTGAGCTCGCCGGTCGGAGCGCGCCGCCATCAAATTGCCCCGGTCTTCGTCTCTGTGAGGCGTACGCTATGACCCTTTGGTGCATCTCGTTATGCACCTTCGGTTGCAAACATGGTGCCGAGGCTGGGCACTGTTTCATCGCCATCTTGTCTTTTCGTGTGACCGGGGCAGTCACCGGACGTCCACTAGGCATCGTCTTCCTCTGCTGCCGTAGCCAGTTCCTTTTCTTTTTCTCCGTCGCCATCATCTGTATACGAGACTGTGGACATAATACTTCCGGGTCTCTGCGTGTAGTATGACGCCTGGCTGCTTTCGATGTAGCGCCAAGCGCGCGGTGGTGCGATGTACATACCCGTTCCGCCGACGTTAGTTTCAGTGTGCTCCCACACCATGCACTTTTTGGATCCATCTGTTCGATTCAGTGCGGGCCTCTTTGGGTGTGTTGGTTGTTTGCTGTTGATTAGCGGTTGCGTATGTACAAGTCGTCGCCTTATGATTACTTTAAGTAATATTAATAGGCCTGTGTGCATAGGCGTCCGTTCTAAGGAAACGCTTAACTCTACGAACAGTCCCAGTGGTTTGGATGGATGATGCACTTCTTCAAATCCCGGAGAAATACCGTTTTATGTCACGTGTATAAAATCAATTTTTACAGACGTTGACAATTCAAAAAAGTGTTTTCAATATGCTCCCAATTAACAATTCAGTTGGTCGTGGAACGTTCATGAAAATGTTTTTTTTTCTCGAACGCGCCGAGACAATAGCAGGAAACGTAAACCTGTTGCGGTATGTTCATTAAAACACGTCACAGTATCGCTAGCACACGCGACATGGCGGTCACGGCCAAAGCCCGTGTATCAATACATGACGGTCCAACGTGCGCTGTTCGCCCTGTTCGAAAAAGTACGTCCATGGAGCCGTTAGCCCGCCAGTCTGGAGGTGCTCCAAGCCAGAACATATATGAACTGATGGTCCCACAGGCTCATGCTCAGCCTCCAAAATGGCTGACAAAAACGTCCATTGTAGACGCCATATCCTCGCTAGGTGACGCTTCCTGTCTAAATATAGGCTCCTTGGTCACTGCCAACTGCCGCACGTAAATGCCGGGATACACTGGCTCTTTTCGCCCGACCAGACCAGACTAGACCGCATCAGACCCCACCAGACCCCACCAGACCCCACCAGACTCCCTCTATTGCAATTTATCCACTACACCTATATACATATACAGATAGATACACCTACCGACACTCACCGAGCTATACTCGAAGCCGCCGTGACGTAATAATCACGTAAACTTGACAATTTTCCACTAAGTCAATAGTAGTCGGGGGCTAGTCCGTGTCGGTCGGACATAGTTTAGTCTGGTCTGTTCTAGTCGGACGCCTTAACGTACGACACCCATTGATCTTTGTAAAGAATTCGTCTCATGTCCAATTAACTAATAATAACAGCCTAACGACCCCGCACACAGGTACCAATTTGTCGGGATGAAAATTAACAAAAACACAGTAATCCACAATAATGAGATCACTTTTCTGGATCATAAGGTGATCAGTGAAGGCCTCAAGATTGATCTTGAGAACGGACGTTGACGCAATCTTGTGTGGTGTTGCGTGGTGCTAGAATACACAGGAACGACAAACTGCAACTAGTTAACACATGTATTCGCCAGCACACTACAATAATAACCCATTTCGATCCAAATAGACGGAAAAGTGAGCACGTTAAACGGGTAGCCGGAATCGGGAATACTCTACATCTCCCTTTTGTTTTACTTCAGAGTCATTGTTCTCACATTGTCTCTTAAACTGTTTAACGATTAGTAGGGTTTATTATGCCCATTGATCTGGCAGGAGCAAACACACCAACAGTCTATTTCTTCACATAGTCTTTCATCCACGCTGTTTGTAATTATGTTTTAAATTTTTGTAGTAATTATTTATTCGCCACAAAAATTTAAATATGGGAATTATATAACGATGTGTTTAAATTTTATTTATCCAAACAGATATAATGTAATGGATATATAATTTATTAATGGTATATATATATATATATATATATATATATATTGTACGGTAATATATTGTAATTATGTATGTGAAAACAAATGGTGATCTGTCCGGATAAATAAAATTTAGAAACACCGCGTTATATATAATTACCATATTTTCATTTTTGTGGCGAATAAATGATTACTTCCAAAATATTTATAAACAGTGCATCATAGTATAAAAATGATTTGGTTGATATTACTTCGTGAAAACATAAACCAAAAAAAGTGTTAAAAAATCAATGGTGTGGGGATTGAACCGGCGCACCCGATTGCAAAATAAATGCCAAGGAACCAACGCGATACGATATATGTTTGCTATGTATGTATATTGGAGTACATTATCTTCCGTTGGTTGCATTCGATATAATTATTCTGAAAATGAGCACAAGCTCGGCAATATCTAGTCGACTTGGAGGCCCATTCGCATTCATTGTTTTGAATAAAATTGGATTCATGTGGAACCGTAAGATAACTGCTTGTTCCTCTATGATGACTAGTGTTTGTATTTCATTGGAATATTGCACAATAACTCATTCTGACGCTCGTTTCGACCTAAAAGCTATACTTGTAAACATGCTCTGAATGCATGGAAAGGGTCGGCCTGATGCAAGTGTGGGTCATAAGTGACGTCACATCTCGGCATCCCGAAAAGCGCGCCAAAAATATGCATATTCGAAAATGTCCGGATGCACAACATTAAATGTGGAATTTCTAATTCAGTGATTTTTTTATTGTTTTTGGCTTGGTGCACATGGAAATAGTTAGCAGGATGTAATATAACATGAATTCAATCCATAGATGTTTTTATTCCCTTTAACTCAAGAAGATCCCTAAAACATGTTGAAGGTTGTGGAACATTTATATTTTATGAATTTTCTAAATTATTGTAAAAGCAACTTTGTTAGCACCTTTTTAAACACTATTCCCAGTACAGTTCAATTAACACAAACTTGTTTCAATTTTTTGAAGAATATGCTGTAGAACACAATCCAAACATGATGAGCATAAGAAAGCATAACTTTTATTATGTACTCCCTATTTTGCAACCTAATGACGGAATGTTGTGCATCTGGATGCATAAATCTGGACTGCACAAATCCATATGAAACATGTAGTGATGCACATATTCCTAACAGAAGCCACACGGAACTAAGTCAGACATCGTCTTCACTACTGTGTCAGTTGACACATGCATTTGAAACACGATGTGGTGTACAGCTTCCCAGTAGATGCCACACAGAACAGAATTGGGCAGAACAAAGTCAGGCACCATCTTATGTCAGGTGACCCATTGTCCAATTAATGGCATTGTTGAATAGAGCTCTTCAATTTCCTCTTTCCATCATTGGTGCCCACGTGCACAAGAATGGATCCCCCGTTGCCATTACCCATGACCTGGCCTACTCTTTCTGTGACATCCTCTATCTTTGCCCCTGGTAGACATACAGTGATATCTTCCTTGTCTTGTCCAACTTCCTGATAACAGAATCCAACATGGCCACTCGCAGTTTCCTCTCTTTCCCCTTATCTACTGCATCTCCATAACTCTTGCATTCCTTCTGTAGCAGCTCCTCAACACCGATCTGTTTACCTTTCTTTTACTGCACACTCTGTCTTCTTCCGTTTGTCTTCTTCCGTCCATCTTCTTCTTGGTCTTTCATTTCACAGTCTTACCAACTGCCTCTGTGGTATCTACCTCTTCACCACCTGTATCGCTGCCGCGTCTCTCCTCGTTCTCTACAGTCTGACCTCCTGTTGATCTATCCCCACTGACCCGTTTTCCTTTCCTCTGCTGAACACTTTTCCTCCGTCCCTCTGTCTTCTTCTCATTTCATTGTTCCCTCACACCTGTAACCTTCCCTCCTCTCAGTCTCTTTTCTTCAGTCTCCTTGTCACAACTCTGCTCCTTTTGTGTCGTAGTATTCCCAACTCTCTCCCTGTCATCCCTCTCTGTTCTATCTATTTCCAAGTTGTGTCTCACATCCATCTCCTTTGCTATATCCGTCAACTTGCACACCTCCTTCGTCAGACATTCCACCTTCAAACACCCAATATACCGAAAAGTGAGTCCGTCTCACGACAGTCCCGACAATTTTGGTATCATTTGAAAGGATGCACTTTCTGTTTTTCTAGCGCCATCTATATTTCCCGATAACCATTCATAGAACACGTATGAACGGACCTACATTACAATCATGCCGTTTTCGGTATTCTGTACGGTTCCGAACGATGTTGGCGGCGGGTACTTAGTATACTAATCTTCCGATTGCGGCGCTGTTTTTCCTGTTTTCTTGATTTCTTGATAAGCTCCAGCTACTTTAAACTGCGGCGAAACTGGTGTGTTTTGATGGCAGCGAAACCGATATAGCTCTACGTCGGCGTGACGTCACAATAACGTACGCCAACCAACGGAGGCAAGGGGTCAAAATTCGGTGCGTTGGTTGGTTGATATACGTGATTGTGACGTCATGCCTTCTTCGATTATGTCAATTTAGCCGCCGTTTGAAAGTGGATGGAGATTACAGCATGAAATCAGATAGTGGTGCCTCAATCGGTAGATTGGTGAACTGTGAACCAATATCGTTCGCAGTGTCTAAGACACCGGAAACGGCACGGTTGTAGGTCCGTTAATAGTTTATTTTAGAAATTAATATCAAGAAACTTTTTGAATAGCTGAAAGCGTAAGCTTTCAAACAATATCAAGATTGTTGGGATCGGACGAACTGTAATGGTAGTAGCAATCGTTCAAAAAGACGTTTTGGTGACGTGTTTGGAGTTGTTAATTTTTCGCTCGCTTATCTATTTTTGATAATATTAAGAAATAGCTGGTAATTAACTATCTAACTATCGCCCCATCTCGAACATATCGTTTGTAGCAAAGACGGCAGAGCGCTTCATTGTACGACAACTACAACACTTCCTAAGAGGGAAACGGCGTATATCCAGTCTACCAGAGCGCATATCGCCCACGTCATAGCGCGGATACAGCACTTCTGCGCATCTACAACGATGTGGCGCAGTCGACTGATGCACGTCGAGGTGTACTTCTGGTGTGCTACTTGACCTTTCTGCTGCGTCCGACACACTTGACCACGCTATTCTGTTGCGACGCCTACACAGCTACGGTATCTGTGGTGCAGCACATATTCTTCGCTAGCGCTTCCTAAAGTAGCTGGAGCTTATCAAGAAATCAAGAAAACAGGAAAAACAGCGCCGCAATCGGAAGATTAGTATACTAAGTACCCGCCGCCAACATCGTTCGGAACCGCACAGAATACCGAAAACGGCATGATTGTAATGTAGGTCCGTTCATACGTGTTCTATGAATGGTTATCGGGAAATATAGATGACGCTAGAATAACAGAAAGTGCATCCTTTCAAATGATACCAAAATTGTCGGGACTGTCGTGAGACGGACTCACTTTTCGGTATATGGGGTGTTTGAGGGTGGAATGTCTGATGAAGGAGGTGTGTAAGTTGACAGATATAGTAAAGGAGATGGAGGTGAGACACAACTTGGAAATATATAGAACAGAGAGGGATGACAGGGAGAGAGTTGGGAATACTACGACACAAACGGAGCAGAGTTGTGACAAGGAGACTGAAGAAAGGAGACTGAGAGGAGGGAAGGTTACAGGTGTGAGGGAACAATGAAATGAGAAGAAGACAGAGGGACGGAGGAAAAGTGTTCAGCAGAGGAAAGGAAAACGGGTCAGTGGGGATAGATCAACAGGAGGTCAGACTGTAGAGAACGAGGAGAGACGCGGCAGCGATACAGGTGGTGAAGAGGTAGATACCACAGAGGCAGTTGGTAAGACTGTGAAATGAAAGACCAAGAAGAAGATGAACGGAAGAAGACAAACGGAAGAAGACAGAGTATGCAGTAAAAGAAAGGTAAACAGATCGGTGTTGAGGAGCTGCTACAGAAGGAATGCAAGAGTTATGGAGATGCAGTAGATAAGGGGAAAGAGAGGAAACTGCGAGTGGCCATGTTGGATTCTGTTATCAGGAAGTTGGACAAGACAAGGAAGATATCACTGTATGTCTACCAGGGGCAAAGATAGAGGATGTCACAGAAAGAGTAGGCCAGGTCATGGGTAATGGCAACGGGGGATCCATTCTTGTGCACGTGGGCACCAATGATGGAAAGAGGAAATTGAAGAGCTCTATTCAACAATGCCATTAATTGGACAATGGGTCACCTGACATAAGATGGTGCCTGACTTTGTTCTGCCCAATTCTGTTCTGTGTGGCATCTACTGGGAAGCTGTACACCACATCTTGTTTCAAATGCATGTGTTAACTGACACAGTAGTGAAGACGATGTCTGACTTAGTTCCGTGTGGCTTCTGTTGGGAATATGTGCATCACTACATGTTTCAAATGGATTTGTGCAATCCTGATTTATGCATCCAGATGCACAACATCCCGTCATTAGGTTACAAAATAGGGAGTACATAATAAAAGTTATGCTTTCTTATGCTCATCAGGTTTGGATTGTGTTCTACAGCATATTCTTCAAAAAAATTGAAACAAGTTTGTGTTAATTGAACTATACTGGGAGTAGTGTATAAAAAGGTGCTAACAAAGTTGCTTTTACAATAATTTAGAAAATTCATAAAATATAAATGTTCCACAACCTTCAACATGTTTTAGGGATCTTCTTGAGTTAAAGGGAATAAAAACATCTGTGGATTGAATTCATGTTATGTTACATCCTGCTATCTATTTCCATGTCCACCAAGCCAAAAACAATTAAAAAAATCACTGAATTAGAAATTCCACATTTAATGCTGAGCATCCGGACATTTTCGAATATGCATATTTTTGGCGCGCTTTTCGGGATGCCGAGATGTGACGTCACTTATGACCCACACTTCCATCAGGCCGACCCTTTCCATACATTCAGAGCATATTTACAAGTATAGGTCGAAACGAGCGTCAGAATGAGTTATTGTGCAATATTCCGATGAAATACAAACAATAGTCATCATAGAGGAACAAGCAGTTATCTTACGGTTCCACATGAATCCAATTTTATTCAAAACAATGAATGCGAATGGGCCTCCAAGTCGACTAGGTATCGCCGAGCTTGGGCTCGTTTTCAGAATAATTATATCGAATGCAACCAACGGGAGATAATGTACTCCAATATACATACATAGCAAACATATATCGTATCGCGTTGGTTCCTTGGCATTTATTTTGCAATCGGGTGACGCCGGTTCAATCCCCACACCAAACCATTCATTTTTTTAACACTTTTTTTGGTTTATGTTTTCACGAAGTAATATAAACCAAATAATTGTTATACTATGATGCACTGTATGTAAATATTTTGGAAGTAATCATTTATTCGCGACAAAAATGAAAATATGGTAATTATATTTAACGCGATGTTTCTAAATTTTATTTATCCGGACAGATCACCATTTGTTTTCACATACATAATTACAATATATTACCGTACAATATATACATATATATATACAATTAATTAATTATATATCCATTACATTATATTTGTTTGCATAAATAAAATTTTAAAACATCGTTATATAATTCCCATATTAAAATTTTTGTGGCAAATAAATAATTACTACAAAAATAAAAAAAATAATTACAAACAGCGTGGATGAAAGACTATGTGAAGAAATAGACTGTTGGTGTGTTTGCTCTTGCCAGATCAATGGGCATAATAAACCCTACTAATCGTTAAACAGTTTAAGAGACAATGTGAGAACAATGACTCTGAAGTAAAACAAAAGGGAGATGTAGAGTATTCCCGATTCCGGCTACCCGTTTAACGTGCTCACTTTTCCGTCTATTTGGATCGAAACGGGTTATTATTGTAGTGTGCTGGCGAATACATGTGTTAACTAGTTGCCGTTTGTCGTTCCTGTGTATTCTAGCACAACGCAACACCACACAAGATTGCGTCAACGTCCGTTCTCAAGATCAATCTTGAGGCCTTCACTGATCACCTTATGATCCAGAAAAGTGATCTCATTATTGTGGATTACTGTGTTTTTGTTAATTTTCATCCCGACAAATTGGTACCTGTGTGCGGGTTCGTTAGGCTGTTATTATTAGTTAATTGGACATGAGACGAATTCTTTACAAAGATCAATAGGTGTCGTACGTTAAGGCGTCCGACTAGAACAGACCAGACTAAACTATGTCCGACCGAAGCCCCCGACTACTATTGACTTAGTGGAAAATGTTCAAGTTTACGTGATTATTACGTCACGGCGGCTTCGAGTATAGCTCAGTGAGTGTCGGTAGGTGTATCTATCTGTATATGTATATAGGTGTAGTGGATACATTGTAATAGAGGGAGTCTGGTGGGGTCTGGTGGGGTCTGATGCGGTCTAGTCTGGTCTGGTCGGGCGAAAAGAGCCAGTGTATCCCGGCATTTACGTGCGGCAGTTGGCAATGACCAAGGAGCCTATATTTAGACAGGAAGCGTCACCTAGCGAGGATATGGCGTCTACAATGGACATTTTTGTCAGCCATTTTGGAGGCTGAGCATGAGCCTGTGGGACCATCAGTTCATATATGTTCTGGCTTGGAGCACCTCCAGACTGGCGGGCTAACGGCTCCATGGACGTACTTTTTCGAACAGGGCGAACAGCGCACGTTGGACCGTCATGGATTGATACACGGGCTTTGGCCGTGACCGCCATGTCGCGTGTGCTAGCGATACTGTGACGTGTTTTAATGAACATACCGCGACAGGTTTACGTTTCCTGCTATTGTCTCGGCGCGTTCGAGAAAAAAACACATTTTCATGAACGTTCCACGACCAACTGAATTGTTAATTGGGAGCATATTGAAAACACTTTTTTGAATTGTCAACGTCTGTAAAAATTGATTTTATACACGTGACATAAAACGGTATTTCTCCGGGATTTGAAGAAGTGCATCATCCATCCAAACCACTGGGACTGTTCGTAGAGTTAAGCGTTTCCTTAGAACGGACGCCTATGCACACAGGCCTATTAATATTACTTAAAGCAATCATAAGGCGACGACTTGTACATACGCAACCGCTAATCAACAGCAAACAACCAACACACCCAAAGAGGCCCGCACTGAATCGAACAGATGGATCTAAAAAGTGCATGGTGTGGGAGCACACTGAAATTAACGTCGGCGGAACGGGTATGTACATCGCACCACCGCGCGCTTGGCGCTGCATCGAAAGCAGCCAGGCGTCATACTACACGCAGAGACCCGGAAGTATTATGTCCACAGTCTCGTATACAGATGATGGCGACGGAGAAAAAGAGAAGGGACTGGCTCCAGCAGCTGAGGAAGACGATGCCTAGTGGACGTCCGGTGACTGCCCCGGTCACACGAAAAGACAAGATGGCGATGAAACAGTGCCCAGCCTCGGCACCATGTTTGCAACCGAAGGTGCATAACGAGATGCACCAAAGGGTCATAGCGTACGCCTCACAGAGACGAAGACCGGGGCAATTTGATGGCGGCGCGCTCCGACCGGCGAGCTCAAAACCTTCGCGACCTGCTACAGCCCCCATGGTGTTTTCGTCGGGAGATCCAATGATCCATCGCGACTTCGTCGAGCAGGTACTGAGCAACAACGCTAAACAAGAAGAGTAGTGGTAAGCGGTTCGCCATCCCCGGAAGTGACCTAAGATCAAAGGCTTTTTCGTTTTTTATAAGTAGAATTCCTACGTTTTTTACCAGTATGATTTAGTAAACGTCAAAAGTGATTGATGGGGGTCATGAGAAAGAGGGTGTCGCCATCTACTGAATACTGAGGAAATAAATAGGGTGAATGACGACCTCTAGTGGCTAATCAGGTACTAATTAATAAATTAATTAAGTACTAATCAGGTACTAATTAGGGTAATTAATTAATTAATTAATTAAGTACTAATTAGTAACAAATGAGTAGCGCAATTATCGGAGGAGAACGTTAGCAACGACAAAAAATAGTAAATAGAGACCAATTAGTATTCATTACGTGCACGGGAGGTGGGAAAGATTTTAGAGTGAAGTGGCACCCCTGGAGATCAGCGAGTTTAAAATAATGACGCGCGGGAAGGTTCTAGAACCTTCTAGAACCTTCTAGAAGCTTCTAGACCGGTGCGGTGGTGGAGGTGGGGCCGCGCGGTTTAGATTACGCCTGGCCTGGTTTTCACGACTCACTGGCAAATGGTGGTGTCGAATGTCAGGCTGTAGGATTTTTATGTGCATTGTTTGACGGGAGGCCGGATAAATGTTTTTCGGGGCCGCATAGACGCGCTTGTAATAAGGTTGTGGCGCTGATGTGGATATTGCCTGTCAGCGCTGGCTGCGGCACAGCTGATGGATACGCGTGCAATTGCGGTGCAATATCGTTATAGCAGTGGGCGG
The DNA here is from genome assembly GCA_020002185.1 of Paraescarpia echinospica. Taxonomy (NCBI): domain Eukaryota; kingdom Metazoa; phylum Annelida; class Polychaeta; order Sabellida; family Siboglinidae; genus Paraescarpia; species Paraescarpia echinospica. Next base: position 32,773,865 of record CM034537.1, on the reverse strand, counting down.
TCGGAGCTGTCAGATTGGCCTGTGTGTGGCTTTGGCGGTCGCTGGCTTGTGTGAGTTGGAATACAGTTGGGGACCTCTGATGTGCGTACAATATCGTTATGGCGGCTGGAGGCTGGCGCTGTCATAGGGGCCTGTGCGCGTGTATTAAGCCTGTGGCTTTGGCGGCCGCTGGTGTTTGGTGGTGCAATATAGGTGGAATTAATCGTGTGTTATTGCAGTTGGCGGTCGGAGCTGTCAGATTGGCCTGTGTGCGCGCGTATTAAGCTTGTGGATTGGGCGTTCGCTGGATTGTTTCGTGTGTGAGTTGGAATACTGGTGGAAACACAGTTGGTGGCATCTGATGCGGCTGGAGGTCGGCGCTGTCATATTGGCCTGTGCGCGTGTATTATTAAGCTTGTGGCTTTGGTGTTGCAATATAGGCGGAATTATTCGTGTGTGATTTTGGAAGGCCGGTGGAGTGGGCTAAATGTGTAGGTGGAACTATATTCGTGTGTGCGTTGGAAGGCGAAAGGAAACACAATAAACGGTGAGAAATAAATTTTATTGGTTACAGTTGACGACGGAAAGGGGGTCATGGGGGTGGGCCAAAGCCGTTCCGGTCGGAGGGTTGTGGCGGAAAGCCTAAATGAACGGAAAGATGCGCTGGGACGGGTGGGGCAAATGAGGGGGGGAGAATTTGGGGGCGTGGGAATATATCGGCAAAGGAGAATGGCTGTGTCTCTACCGCCGCCGCCTCTGGTAGGGGGTTGTCGGCATATAGAAATTCTAAATCGGTGAACCCACTGTAGTCGTCATCGAAATTTTCTGCCGGCTCTTCTTCTTCTGATTCTTCTTCTTCTTGTTCTTTTTCTCGTCGGCGCGGCTCAACGGCTAACAGGGGCTGGTGGGGGCGGCGTCGTGGCGAGGTGAATGTGATTGCGTGGGGCGCAGGTCCTATGTAGTGCACTGTCATTCCCCGCCCGATATTGTAGCGTCCATGTGCCAGACTAGGGTCGATCACGTAGATGTGTCGGCTGGGGGAATGAGGAAAAGTTCAATTAGTGACTGGCATCTGTGGAGAAGGAAACAGTGTTAAGGGGTGTGATGTGGTCGGCGACGTCCAAGGTACAATGTGCCCCCAGGTCGATCGGCGCGCGGCCTCCTATCTATCATAATCAGATCGCCTGGGGTTAAATTTATTCGAGATCTATGAATGAAGCCGTTTCGGTGCGAGGGCCTCGCAAGGGTTTGCCCGCGCCCAATATGTAGGGTATCGAAGCCGGCGATGTTTCGTCTGCAAGTATGAAAAAAAGTATTAAAGTAACGGCGCGTCTCTGTTTAGGTTAGGGCCTGTAAAAAAACATTAAGTCGGTAGCGGGGCGTTTGTAAATAGCGGGGCGAACGGAAAAGCAGCTATAGCCTTTATCGAAAGTAGGCGTCTGCAAATAAAGGTAAATTAAAAAAAGCGCTATTATCGTTAAACGTACCTTGTGCCGGGGCGGCTTTGTGGTGGGGGTAGACGCATAGAGGCAGGCGGTGGAATAGCACTATCTCCGGCGGCTTGGGGAGGCGCAATCACGTCGACTTGGGGAGGCGTATTCACGTCGACTTGGGGCGTACCGATTCCGGCGTTTTGGGGAGGCGGATCGCTGTAAAAATAGTGAACGTTATAAAAGAAATAGGTAGTGAACGTTATAAAAGAAAGTGAGTGATGAAAGTCAGTGTTAGGTGAGTTAGCAATGAAAGTCAGTGTTAGGTGAGTTAGCAAAACGTACCTGTTTTGCGCCTGATGAGAATTGGCCGCATAATTACCAACTTGTTCGGTTGGCTCCATAGTGAGAAATGAATTGCGCAGTTGTTGAGCCGCTGTTTTGCGCGCGCACCTAGACACGTACGCCATAGCCTTACATAAGGAGCTGACGTCACTGTTTATATAAAGCGCTTATGTAACTGTTTGTAAGTCTTTAAAACGACCGTTAAATGTGAAATGTGAGCAAACTAAGCGGTCTATAATAGTCAGTGGGGTCTAGAGAATCTTATGGTGACTTTATATTAGGAAATAAAAGTGGCATTCTGTTAGTGCACTAGAATGACCGAGAGATTTTTTTCAGTTTTAGTAACCTTGTAAGAGTCGGCAGCTTTGTGGCTCGCGTGCGTTTGCGCACGGGGGCCGCGTGCGGGCCGCGTGCAACGCGCTTATATAGGGACCGGGCGGAGAACGTCTAAATATTGTCGCTGTCGTGTTGCTACCGTTGCCGTTTTGTTGTTGTTGCAGAGCGTTGTTGATCATGTCCCCGCCTGTCGCGCACGGAGAGGCGCCGCCAAAGAGAGGCAGCAAGCTGAGGGAGGTGCCAACGGTGGCGTCTGGTGGCAAAGCGAAGCCGGCGTCAGAGGCCAGCGCGAAGGCGCTTCCGACGGCCGACGGGGCGCCTACTTTCGAGGCCGTGGTGAGTGCGTCCGAAGTGTCGTTGAAGGAGTTCGTGCTGGCGTGCGATGGCACGTATAAGATTGTTACCCCCCTAACAATCGTTGGGGTGGCTTGGAAAAGCAAATGCACGTACATGGGCTGTGGCAAAGTGAGAGGCCTAGAAAGTGGTGGCCGGGTGTGCGCTGTACACGGCATGCAGGCAACGGCGAAGACGTATTTTTCGGTGCGCGTTTTGGTGGAAGACGAAAAGGACGCCGACACGGAGGCCAGCATTTGGATCACCCTGTTCGACGAAGCTATTTCGGCGATAGGCGATTACAATGCCGACCATGTGTCAGCCCTGTTGCCCGACCAGTTGCGCAGTAGCTTTGTGGCGAGCCTGGTTGGCACCGTCTTGGAGTTGACCGTGCACAAGGTCGTGTGGGGTGGCATACTGGATACGTATACGGTCCGTGAGGCGCGGGTCGTGACGAAGAAGGGGAGCGAGACCGTTTGAATGACTAACGTTTGGCTAGTGTTCTGTAGACCTAATTGCTGCTTTGGTTATTCTTCTGTAGGACGCTGTAATTGCTGCTGCGTTGCGCGGCCTTATCGACGCTGCTGACGAGTGCGCACCCCCTGCCGAGAAGTGCGCTAAGAAGGAAACGACGCCACGCCTCCTTGCCGACGACCCTCCACCGCTGGGGAGAGCCGAAGAAGCGCTATCGTACTGGCCTGCAGCGGACGGCACGCAGCCCATGCCACCGCACGACCTGGTGAGCGACGCCGGGACGCCCACGTACGTTGCATTAACCCCGGTGGTGGTGGTAATGGGTCCAGACGAGGCAGCCGCTGTGCCAATAGCCCCGGCGGCGACAGCGGACGCCGCCGCGACCGTGCTATCGTCACCACTGCCGCTGGCCGTGCTGTCCGTCTCGTCGGAAGACTTCATACCGTGGGCCCGTAACAAACGCCCTGTGGTCGTGGGCACACTTCAGGCTGACTCGGAGTGGAGCGTTCTGCATTCGTACGCCGGTCGCCAGCGATGCATGATGTCCACGTTTGCTGAGCTAGTCGGCGAGCGCGTGATGGACACAGCGCGACAAGAATGTGGTGAGTGCCCCCCTGAAGAGGGGTGCCCCTTCGTGCACATGTGCGGCTACAGGGGGAGGAAGCCGAGCCGGCGGTACAACATTCTGTACGAAAACGTGGCGGCCCTGAATGTGTGCTTTTTTTCAGCGTCACTCGACAGCTTTCTACAGCAGACGTTGTTGCTTCCTGCTATTCGTATACTCTCGGTACTGGAGGATCGTTGCGTGCGTGGCGATCGCGCCTCGGAGGGCGCGCTCCTGCGCCAGGTAGCCGACTGGCTCCTGGGGACGGATTGGACGGCGCCGTTCGACCGTGCTCTGTTGGAGGTCGCCGTACAGTATTACCTGATGAAAAGGGCATGCCTCGACGTCTGAACGCTATGAACAGTGCATTTCGCTATGGCATAAAGCCGCTGATGAACATTAGCAGGAAATTGAATGATGGCATAAGCGCCCCGCCGAACATTTTGCTATAGGCCGTTGTTAGAGCCTTATTATTTACTCTGCTGTGGCATAAAGCCTCTTTACTGTTTACTGTATTACCTGTTGAAAAGGGGACATCTGAACATTGCATTTCGCTATGGTATAAAGCCTTATTAGTAGGTACGCCGCTGATGAACATTAGCAGGAAATTGAATGGTCGCTGTGCAGTATTACCAGCGGCCTATAGTGTGGCGCTCCTAAAGCGTTATTATTTACTCCGCTGTGGCATAAGCGCCCCGCCGAACTCTTAGTAGCGATGAACATTTTGCTATAGGCCGTTGTTAGAGCCTTATTATTTACTCTGCTGTGGCATAAAGCCTTACTGTCGTGATGTAGTACGAGACTGCTTAATAAAACGTATGAAAATCAATTCCCGCCTTCTGTTGTTACCATCCAAAAAAAAACGCACGTCATTCAATGCCTGTCCAATGGCGGCTGCCGCGCACAAAACACTCCGGGCGCCACTGACGGCCGAAATTTCTACTACAAAGCGTAAACTTTGTCGCTGCAGCCGGGCGCCCCTGACAGCCGAAATTTCTACTACCAAAAAAAAACACTTTGCCGTGGGGGCGGCCGAAATTTCTACTACAAACCGTCGTATTCGGGCGCCCCTGACGGGCGAAATTGCTACTACAAAACGTAAATAAAAACTTAGGCGAAATTTCTACTACAAAAATTTCTACTACAAAAACGTTGCCGCGGGGCAGCCGCTGACAGCCGAAATTTCTACTACAAAACTTTGCCGTCGTATTCGGGCGTCTACTACAAAACGTAAACAAAAACTTGGCCGCCACTGACAGAGGCGGCCTGTATCCCTCGACGCTGCCCACCTGTCGGTGTCGCCACCTGACGCAAAACGTGAACAAAAACTTTGGCCGCTGGGCGCCACTGCCAAACGCATCCCGCGGCGCTGCCACCTGTCTGTGTCGCCACCTGACGGAGCAGAGAACGCCGCTTAGAAAAGCCCCCTGGCGGGGTTTAGGGTGGCCTTATAAAGGGCGTCGACGCGCCCCCGTCGTAGTTAATAGAGTGCCGCCTAGACCGACGATGCACGTGTGTCCGAAATGCGATCGATCGTTCGTCCGTCTTTTTAATTTGTCGCAGCATCTAAAAACATGCGGCAGCGATGTATGCCCGAAATGCAATCAAGCGTTCGCGCAGCGCCCCAATATGTTGCGGCATCTGCGAATGTGCGGAGACGCCGCTGAGGGGCCCCCAAATCGACCGTTCGAGGGGGGCGCCGACGACGACCTACAGAGCGTCGTGCGCGACTACTGGGCGAGCATCCGTACGTCTGTAGCGCGCGGACCCGTTCAATCTAGGTATAATTTCCATTTGGCCGGACACGGGGCGACGAGCGCCCAACTACGACTGATGTTCGAGGCGCAGACTCGGGCCTTTAAAATAAACTTATCGTACGGGTTTATTCTGCGGCACAGGGAGACGGGTCGACTACGTTACTACCATTCTTCGTGTAACTGTTGCGGCCGCTATCTCGAGTCGCCCGTCCTCGTTTCCGACGCCGCGTCATTCCAACGCTTCCTCGAGGCCACCCGTCAGCCCGACGTTCTGCAGTACGTGATTGCGCAGCGCCCCGACTCGGGGTGGATCGCCGAGTTGGTAACGAACGTTACGTATTTTCTCAACGCCATCATCCACCATCCTATCGGATGCGCCCGTCAGCAGCCCCTCCCCGCCTATCTGCGCCACAACGCGGGCCTCGTCAGCCTAGTGAACGATCGCCGCGGGCATCCGTATGCCGACAACTTGTGCCTCTTCCGCTGTCTGGCGCTGCATCGGGGCGCCGACTTTCGCGCTGACGATTTGACGGCCGCCGCCTTAAGGCTCTACGCCGACTACGGCGACCAACCCTACTGCGCGTTCGCCGGCGTCCCGCTGAACGAACTCGACCGGGTGGAGGCGGCCTTCGAAACGAATGTGACCGTGTATCGGCTGTCGGCGGCGGAGGACGCCACCGCCGAAGTGGTCCGCCGCTCCCTCCATCGCTACCCGACCACCATGAGCGTCAATCTATTCGGAACGCACTATTCCTTCATAGCCGACGTGTCGCTGTTCTGTCGTTCGTATCGATGCGGCAAGTGCGGCGATTCGCTGTGGCGCACCGCCAGTCGGCTGCGGTGTCACGAGGCGACGTGCGAGGGTGGCGTTCGCCACGTCTTTCCCGGCGGCGTCTACCATCCGACGCCGTCCGTGTTTCAGCAGCTGGAGGACGAGGGCGTCTACGTGGACGAACGCCTGCGCAACTATCCGTACAGGGCGACGTACGATTTTGAGTGCTACTTCGACGATCACGATCTGCCGGCGGACAGCGCCAAATGCCGGTGGATAGCGCGACACGAGCTACTCAGCGTGAGCGTCGCCTCGAACGTCCCCGGACACGAGTCGGCGCGCTGCTTCGTGACGTCCGGCGATTCGGGCGACCTCGCGAAGCGCCTGATCGACGCCCTGGAGGCCATGAGCGAGGCGGCGTGCGCGGCACTGCGGCCGTCGTTCGACGCGACCTTCGAGGCGATCGACGCGCTCGACGCCGAATGGCGGGCGCACACAACGGTGGCGGAGCTCGATAAGAGCCCGTACGCGGCGCTCGGCGACCGTCTGTGGCAGCACCTGCGCCGCCTCCCCGTCCTCGGCTTCAATTCGGGGAAGTACGACTTGAACGTCGTTAAGAAATATCTGACGCCACCTGTTCATGACCGACGCCGCGCAGGACATCTCGTCGGCGTTCACGATCAAGCGTCAGAACAACTTCATGTGCCTGACGACGGCGACGCTCAAGTTCCTGGACATCACCAACTACCTGGCCCCCGGCGTCAGCTACGACCGGTTTCTGAAGGCCTACGGCTGCGAGGCGACGAAGGGGCACTTCCCCTACGAGTACCTCGACGACCCGCGTAAACTGGCCGAGACCCGGCTGCCACCGCGCGAGGCCTTCTACAGCCGCCTGAAGCGCGAAGGCATCTCGGCCGCCGAATACGAGGGTTGCGCGCGGGTATGGCGCGACGAGGGGATGACGACGCTGCGGGACTACCTCGTGTGGTATAACAATAGGGACGTGGTGCCGTTCCTGGAGGCCCTTGACAAGCAGTTCGCCTTCTATCGGCAGCGCCGCATCGACATGTTCAAGGACGCCATCAGCGTGCCGGGCCTGACGCTGCTGTATCTCTTCAACGATCTACCGTCGTCGCTCCACTTCACGCTCTTCAACGAGTCGAACAAGGACCTGCACCGGCTCCTACAGTCGCAGATCGTCGGTGGCCCCTCGATCATTTTCGCGCGCTATCACGAGGCCGGCGTGACCGCCCTTCGGCGCGAGGAGTACGGCGAGTCGGCGCGCCCCTGTCGCTCTATTGTGGGCTTCGACGCAAACGGCCTCTATCTATGGGCGATCACGCAGGAGATGCCGACGGGGTGGTACACGCGCCGGCGCGCGGACAACGCCTTTCGACCGGAGCGCGTACACCGCTACGGCCGCCTGGCCGTCGAGTGGCTGACGTGGGAGGCGGGACGGACGGGGGCCCACATACGTCACCAGCTCAACGGGCGCGAGAAGCGCGTCGGCAAGTACCGGGTCGACGGCTGGTGTGGCGCGACGCGGACGGCGTACCAGTTCCAAGGGTGCTTCTTCCACGGCTGTCCGTGCACGGGGAGGGAGACGAACGCGGTGAACGGTAAGCCGATGAGCCAACTGTACGCCGAGACGGCCGCCGTCACGGCCTACCTTCGCCGCTTCGTCGCCGTCGTCGAGATGTGGGAGTGCCAGTGGCGCGCGACGCGACCGCCGCCGCCGCCGCCACCGCGGAGCTGGACCGGCGACGGCGCCGTGACGCGGTCGACGATCCTGAAGGCCGTTCTCGACGGCACGCTGTTCGGCCTCGTCGAGTGCGACATCGCCGTGCCGACGGCGCTGCGCGACACCTTCGCCGAGATGCAGCCGATCTTCAAGAACGCCTACTTCGAGCGCGACGATCTCAGCCCGTTCATGCGTCGCTACGCCGAAACGCACGACCTCCTCGTCCGGCCTCAGCGCACGCTCGTGGGGAGCTTCTTCGGCGTCAAGATTCTACTCGCGACGCCGCTACTGCGGTGGTATCTGCGGCACGGACTCGTCGTCGAGCGCGTCTACCAGATCGTCGAGTACGAGCCGGTCGCGTGCTTTCGTCGCTTCGGCGACACGGTCTCCGCCGCGCGACGCGCGGGCGACGACGACCCCGACAAGGCCATCATCGCCGACACGTTTAAACTGCTCGGCAACAGTTCATACGGGAAAACGATCACGCGCGTCGACCTGCACCGCAACATCAAGTTCTGCACGGCCGCCGGCGCCTCGACGCTGATCAATAATCGTCGCTTCCGTCAGCTCGACGTCGTCGTCCCCGACGGCCTCTACGAGGTGGCGCTGAACAAGCGAATCGTCCGGTACGCGCTGCCTAACCAGATCGGCTACTTCGTCTATCAGTACGCCAAACTGCGCATGCTGGAGTTTTATTACGACTTTATCGCCGCCTACATTCCGCGCCCCCTGTTCCAGTACTGCGCGATGGACACGGACTCGGCGTATTTGAGCCTCGCGGGGCGCCAACTCGACGAGCTCGTGGCGGCGGCCAAGCGCGAACACTACTTTCGACACCGCGGCGAGTGGTTCCCGTCGGAACACTGCGACGCGCACACGGAGGCGTACTTGCGGTGCCGGCTCGCCGGCCGAGCGTGGGACGCGCCCGCCGAGTGTTGCGCGCGTCGGCGCCGGTACGACAAGCGAACGCCGGGGCTCTTCAAAGAGGAATGGTCCGGCCGCGGAATCGTCGCGCTCTGCAGCAAGACGTACTACTGTTTCGGCGGCGACGACGGCGACAAGTACAGTACGAAGGGGCTGAGCAAGCGTCAGAACGACGTCGACAAGGACGCCTTCCTCGACGTGCTGCGCCACCAAAGGAGCGGCGGCGGCCGCTTCCAAGTGAAGGAGTCGTCCGTGCTGACGTACGTTCAGGAGCGCGCGGCGCTGAGCTACTTCTACGCCAAACGGCGCGTGCTCGACGACGGCGTCACTACGGCACCGATACTCGTATAACGAGGGACCTCCCTCCCTCCCTAGGGGTAGGGACCCCTACCTAGGGGTAGGGACCCCTACCTAGGGACTATGTATGTATGTATGTATGTATGCGAATAAAAATGCGAACACTCGGTACAGTTTTCATCGTTTTATTCGGTAATAGCAAGCGATAATACAACCTCACTACTTCGGTCTTGCCTGCCTAGCGCGGCGAGGAGCCCGCGACCGGCGGGTCCGACAAAGTCGGTTCGGATTCTCGGTCGTCTAATAATAACAACAAGCGATAATAGGCAGCGTTCAATGAGGCTTTAGCCAGTCGAATACGAGACAGTCGTTGGCCACCCTATCGGGGCCGAACAGGCACTGGAAGCCGCTTAGCGGCATTCCGCGGCACCGTAAGAGCAGGTAGGTGACGCAATATTGTCCGCACACGTTAGATACGCCGCTCTGCAGTCGCTTGTCGTTGTGCGTCCACGAGTCGCAGTTGCGGCTCAGGAAGGCGCGGAAGTCGGCGTGCAGCGGCGGACGGCCGTACGAATCGAAGTACTCGCCTCGCCGGTCGGCGCCCACGTAGACGGCCACCCAGTGCTCTCCCGGTTCGTCGCCGTCGTCGGTGTTGCACACGAACGCCGTCGGGTAGGCGGTGAGCCGCCGCCCCGGCAGCTCGTCTTTGGGCACGACGCCGACGACGATGTTTTAGTGTACGCGTCGATCGCCAGGCGACGCATCAGCTGAAACGTGTCCATCTCAGAAGTCGTACACGACGTTCCGGTTCTTGTCGATTTCGAGCACCGTCTCGAACTCCCCGTACACGACGACGTTCACCGTCCGGGCGAGCGCGTGCACAAAGTGGATCTCGGCGCGCAGGGTCCCCGTACGCACGACGTTGAAGTGTTCGCCGTCGCAGCAGTCGGGCGACAGGTCGAAGCCGAATATGGTGTAGCCGCTGCCGAACTCGCCGCGCGTCACATCGAACCCCTCATCCTCGTACGCCTTCCCCGTCGCGGCGAACAGGTTCATATAGCTTCGGATGTAGCGCCGATGCGCGAAGTCCGGCTGCAGCGGCTTGCTCGGCACCTGGCGTCCGTCGACGTAGAGGGCGAAGAAGTTTATGTCGTTGTGCTTCGCGTTGAACGGGTTTTTATCGTAGGCCCCGTTGTAGGCGTCGTTGTCGATCAGGCACATGAACACGCGTCGCGGGAGCGTCCCCAGATAGACGTTCTCGTGCGTGTGCGACGCGGTACCCTGCGGTATCGAGAACACCTTGCAGTCGGCGCGGCGCATCGGATACTTGGCCGTCCCGTGCGTCAGCGCCTTGATGTGACCGAGCTGGACGGCCGGATTCAACTTGATCTTGCGCGCCTGCAGGTAGGCCTCCAGCAGAACGATCTTGAACCCCGGATCGGCGACGTCGCCCATGAGCGCGAAGGCGTCCTTGCTGCGCACCAGTCGCATCTTCAGGTCGACGCCGTTCACCAGGCACCGGTTCTGCATGAGCACGTCGACGTGCAGGCGCCCTATCATGTCGAACTCGCGGCTTTCGTGTACGAAATCGTGCCGATGCGCGAACCCGCCGTTGTTGTTGTTGGTCGCCTCCATGCGCCCGGCGGTGTCCTTGCACCACAGGTCGGCCTCGAGCTGCGACTTTTTGGCGTCGGGCCCGTAACTGAGCAGGGACTCGAGGTAGGCCCGATACGGGTACGTATTCGACGACGGCGTCACGAGCGTGCCGTTCAGCGTCACGTCGACCTGACTGAACATCGAATGCATGAAATTGTTGACGGGCGCCACGACGCTGTCGTTCGCGAGCGCGGTACCGTCCCCCTTCACCACCTTGGCGCGCACGTACAGTCTAACGGACGACAGGTCCAGATAGTCGTCTCCGGATCCCGGAATGAGAAACTCGATAGGGCCGCCAGCGTCGAGGGCCGTCAGCGGCTGGTGATCGATCCACTGGCCGCTCTCGATGCTCGTCTGCGTCGTCGGCACGCTGAACAGGTCCAGTTCGGACTTTACGCCCTCGCACGACTGTCGATGCACGAACGCCATCCTACTACGTCTGCTTCGTTCGACGGCGCCTCCGCTTACTGTCCGGCGCCGCCTTGCCGGCCGGCCTTATGTACCCCCGCCGAGGTAAAGCTCTTTACGACTACCACCGATGCAGTACTACTACGCGGGAAATACGTCGTCGCTCGGCCTCGTTCGACGGCGTCTCTTCTTGCTGGCCGGCTTGCCGGGCGGCTTTATGCGTCGTCGTCGCTTTTTCGGCGGCGGGGGCCTATTCAGCAGCCCGTCGAGAAAGTCGGCGCCCGCCTCCCTCGCGCGCCTCTTTACCGCCTGTTTCAGATTGCCGCCGGCGACGACGTCCTGCGCCACGCGCACGCCCGTCTTGAGCGCGCTCTTGCCCAGCGCCATGGCCCCTCTCTTGATAAGCGGCATGGCGCTTCGAAACAGGCTGCCGAAGAGATTACCCAGTCCGTGACCCCGCTGCGCTCGGGCGCCTACGAACACCGGCAGGCCACCGCCGACCTGCCGCGTGTAGTAGTCCTCGTACACGTTTCGCGTCATCGTCAGAACAGTTTCGACTTGCGGCGTCGGACGTGAAGCGTCGTCACGACTTTTCCGTTCTCGAATGGTATCGACTGACCGAGGTCGTCTCTTATATCTATCTCGATCGAATCGAATTGGCGCCGCAGGAGCGGCGCGTATTGGACGCGGTCGAAGATGTTCGATACGATGCTGTCGTTCAACCCGTGGACGGGGACGGCTCGGATGAGGGGGGCGAATACGTCGCCGACGATGCGCGTCTCCACGATGTCCGCGTACACGAACAGGGTGTCGACGCCGCCGCTCAGGTCCACCGGGTGGGGCGCCTCGCACTCGAACATGTACCCCGGGGGCAGGTCGCCGCCGTCCGCGGGCGTCCCGTAACTCGCGATATAGTCCGACTCGAAGCCTAGTATCCGGCTCAGGCGCCCGTCCCGCGGCATGTTAATTTCGACGCCCGGCGATAGAAGCAACGTCATCCGATTAGTGATGGCGCTGTACACTATTCGCACCTTGACCGTGTCGGTGCTCAGTGTCGCCAACGCCTCGTTGATTTTGCGCATCAGCTTTTTGGCGTTGCTGTAAAAGCCGTGCGGAATGTTGGCCTGACGGGCAATTTTCCCCCCGTCCTCGGTGGTGAAAAAGCCCACCTCCCCCCTCTCGCACGCCACGAAGAAGTAGGCGTCCACCGGCCTCACATTGTACCAGCTATGCGTGTACTGTAGCGACACCAGGCCGCATTCCCACTCCCCCGACAGGTCGACGCGCTGCGGCAGATTCGTCGTGTAGTGCGTCAACGTGTTTTCGGGGTGCGCCTTCATAGACGCGTTGCTCGGCAACGTGACGTAAAAGTCAGACGACGACGCCATCGCGCCTCCTCATAGACGGACTCGGCAGTAGGTAGCCGAGGCAACTACTCAGCAGCGCCGTCCACAGGTTGGAGTCGGCCGTGCCGCGCGTTAGATTGTATATACTGACGACGATCACCGTGTACAGGACGACGATCTGGCACAGGAAGACGATCTCGGCCTTAGGGCATTCGTAGCCGCAGAGACGCCAAGGAACGCTCGTGACGGAGGAGGCGTCGACGGCATCGGGCGCACCCACAGAGACGCATGAGGCGTCGACGGGTGTAGCGACAAATGCGCCTGAGTCGACGGCGGTGGGCGGCTTCTGCATTGGCTGCTGCTGCTGCTGCTGCTGTCGTCTCGTCCGCACACATCGCGCTACTGCCGTCCGACGCTACGGCGCCGTTCTTTACCCGCGCAGGCACACCATAGAGCGAGTTCGTCGACGGGTGTGGGGGCGACGGCGGTGTTGGTGGCGCGGCTCTCTTCTCCTCGGCAGTCTACTAATACAGCACGGTCCCCTTACAAAAAAAAACGAAAAGCCGTTGCACAGCCCCGCCTCGTGCAGTCGCCAGCACCCCGCGTGGCGCATCCAACGCGTCGTCGTCATCCCTTATAGGTCACGCAGATAAATCATAGAGCGAGTTCGCCGACGTTGCGGGCGACGTCGATAGCATCGGTCGCAGCGACAACGGTAGCGG